>CAAKMY010044292.1:0-12010 GCA_901111285.1 Corrigiola litoralis | reverse complement strand
CAATTTTTAGTACATGCACGATTATATTACAATGAACGAAGTATTTGTTTCCATTTGTAAAATATAAAAATTTGTAGATAATGTAATGCTACGAACAAGTTTTTATTTTTACCATACAGTTGTGTGATATATTTATTTTCTACGGGTCAATAATATAAGATTATACATAAACATCAACAATCATTTATTGAATAAATTAAATTTTATTTAAAATTGTGGTTTAAAGAATCTTGCCACCATGACTATAAAAGTGTTTCTTTCTTACGAACTTTTAGTGAAAGAAACTTGCCACGAGTAACAATAAAAAAAAAAGTCATTTACTATTCTAAATATCAAATTGATGTGTATGTTCTAACAATTGGATCGACATATAACAAAATTAGTATTTATAGGTGGTCCGGGCATCGCACGGGCTTCACAGCTAGTAAAAGAAATAAAAGAAGATGAAAAGTGTAAATATAAATAGAATGTCTTGTATAGAATTGCTTAACTCTAAAATAAAACTAGACCGTTTTAATGTGATCTTTGTTTTACCATGTTGACAAAATATGACCGATTTAGCTCAATTTGTGAATAGCTTAGTTTCAAGCTTAAAATAGAGGATCTATATATTAATATTTTGTAAAATATACAATATAAACAACTTGGATATCTTTACATGTCCCCTTTTAATATTAACGAACTTAACGAATTCAAAAGATTTCATGAAAACCCCAAAATGTGCAATATTTTGCCGTTAAGACAACTCTTGTAGCTCACTTGTTTCTTAAAGAATATTAAACTTTTTTTTACCAATTGTTGAAAAGTTAAGACCAAGATATACTATGTAAAACTTAATCCCATCAACAACTCTTATTCATTCATGAGCTAGTATTGGAAGAGACTGTAAATCAAGCCATTCTGGCCCAATAAAGACGTATAAATCTACATCTCAATTTGGGCTTGTAGAAAGCTCAAGAAAAATTAGCTTGTAAAAAGTAAACAATCTTTTCAAATAATTTGTGTTCATTGAGTCTCACACTCTCACAATAATAATCAATTTACGTCAAGAATTTAATAAATCTTTTCCTCATAGCCACTACTGATGGCAGGAAGGTTATGATCTGGAGCCTCAGTTCGCAAACTAATGGTATTATTTGTTCCGATACAAAAGTAACTGATAGATATCTCTTAACCCTCTTTCAAACGCTTCTGTGAAACTATGTGACCGAACTACAAGACTACAGAGGCGAATAGACCACGAAAGATGCGCAGTTTGTTTCCTTAGATAGCGTGCAATATCCTTCCAAGGGTTGCACACGGATTGACTTTTGAGAAGAGGCTTAATAGGCAATTTTGATAGAACCTCAAGCAAGATATCCTCGTGCACATATTTACTCATCGCACCGTCTGCACACAGCCTCCCATCGGACGAAATCCTACCCTTCCTCATCGCCCTTTGCGACGCCATTGAATACAGCTCAGTTAACCAAATAAATAATTTCCTATCCACCACTACCTCATATATTCAGCTCAGTTATGCTGCACATGCACATTCACTGCCCTTTCCTCGCAAAACAAGATGTAAATATTCAAAGTTTCAACCTTTATAAACAAACAAGAAACGACAAAATTATTCATCTAGTACTGGAAAATCAATTCGCTCATTTGTGGACATACAATTCTAACCCGTCAATCACTCAATCATCCTTACCAAAAGGAAGTAATTAAAGAAACGCTAACTTATATAAAGAGAAATGCATGCAATAATGAAGTAGTGAATAGGTTCAGTTAGACGAGTAGTGTGTGTATTCCAACAATCGCGTGACAGAGAAAGTAGGCGAATAAACTTGGAAAACAGGTACTGTACCTATTAAGGTTACTGGGATTATATAATACTCTGACACTTTAGGTCTTTGGAACAGGAAAGACAATGGGTCGGAGTGCACAAATTATATATCCGATCCGGTCCTTTACCGGTCCCGAAATCCATCTCCACCTTCACATCCGTTTCCACCAGTCCACCAACCGCCTCTGACCTGCTTCGGAATCTGTTACCTCTGCCTCAGACCTGCCTCCAACGCAACTTTGTTTTTTTTTTTGAACACTTTTTTAGGCATCAACTTGTTTGTGAAGATCTACAATGAAATAAATGCGTCTTTCGGGTCCCTACACAAGAACACAACATTGAAGTCTGTTTCCTTGATGGACTCTCGCAGCAAGTCGAAAGGCAGATGGGTCGAGCAGGCCCTAGGAGATAAAAATTCTTAAAAGTCTTAAAAATTTGCTATCTTCGTATCATATGTTGAATAAGAATCCTAATAGATTAAGGAAATAATTGTACCAAAAAAGCTGAGAACAGTGTCTTTCGCACTTAAAAGGTTAGGGGATGGACCAAGAGCTCATACTTTGCTTCTGAATGTACATCAGCAGAAGCTGCAACAGATTACACAAATTAGGAAGCCTGCAATAACTTCTTCCTCAGCAGGATCATACAGCGCTAGCCTCTCGCAGCTTGTGTTCTCGACCATTGCTCCGTCATTTGGCATTATTGGACTAAACGGCTACTAACTATTCTATAGGTTGATATATTGACCATGTTCTTTATTCAAAACTTTAAGCGAACTTAATTCAATTAATAGCTAAACTAGAACAAGTTGCTAACTACAGGCACCGCAATTCAGACCTCGGCAACTGATTCATAGTGCAATGTTTTTATTGTTGTCTGGCAGGGGTTATGTCAATTCCTAATTCCCTGGCGCACAAGGCCCTGCTGAGGAGGACATTTCCAATAAGAAAAGCAGTCAACTCACCAAAATTGAGGCTTGGTTAGGAGAACTCCTTGAGACCCTCGAAGTCGTCCTTGCTGAAAAAAGAGTGGAAGAAGCTTTATCTGCCCTCGATGAAGGAGAGTGTGTGGTGGAAGACGCGATTGAGAGGATATCTGCAGCATAAACTGATAAACCTTGTAGTTTATGGAGAAAAAGGAGTATCTTTTGTAGATTTTCAGTCAAAACCCTCTTTCTTGAAAAAGATTTGCCTCAAATCTTGGCAATATTCATTTTTACCAATCACCTTATTTGCTGATCACACTTCAGGTCCTGAATACCAAGTGCTTGCAGGCTGATAAAATGTCTTTCTGTGATTGCTACTGCTGCAACTTCTTGTAATACCATAGGGAGCCTCTGATGTTACGTAGATGATGTTGCTTCTGTCTATTGATTATATCAGGGCAACTTTTGACCTTTTCTCATGAGGTGGGAGAAGGTGTAATACCCCACCCCCCCAGGTCAAATGCTAAGATAATCAAAGCTCTCCTTGTACCACCCTGCAATTCCATGGATGTCCTTTGTAGGACCAGCTTCACTCCTCTGAAAATAGAGACAAGGACTTAGAAGGGCTGCTTCACCACAACAGAAATATATTTGCCCATGGTGATGACTGCAGGGACTGATTTGTAAAGTTCTGAAAAATGCAGGGACTGATTTGCAGTTTCAGAAATGAGCTTTTCTTGACCTGTCTGGTCATCTTTGGTGGTTATAATCTGTCCACCAGGTTCAAGGGCCATATATATAGTTGCTTCCTGTAGAAAATGCCCCATACTTCTGAAAATATACACTAGAGCAAGGGAGGATTGTTCTACTTCTAATGCAATATGGGCTGATTCGGATTGGCTGAAAACTGCAGGGACTGTCTTGAAAACTTTCCAGAAGCTCAGCAAACCATGACCTTGCCTTGAGGTTTTGACATCACCTGGAGCTGGTATATCAGTCCATTGCACTCCATAATGATAACAGTGGATTGGTACTGCATCATACATTGACATTCTTCTTAGTGTATGAAACTCAAAATAGATCATACAAGGCATAAAAGTGGACTGGCTCTTATTGACAAACAGAATTGAATGTGTGAGCTGCTTAGGCCAACGCAGAGGGGCATGATTCACTTTAGTGTACTCAGTTCCACACATAGGAGTATGTGAATACTTCAGGCATGTATTCTCCAGGTTAGAGCAGTTTTGATCAACAAAACTAGAGTAATTAGGCTATGCTTTTCTGAAAATTGGCTGTCATCTTCAGGTTTCAGACTTGAACAAATTGTACTAGGGTAGTGCAAAAGATTTTCTCCACAATCATCATGCATGTTCTTCCATTGCAATACATACAGAGGACAAAATACATGAGTTTTCTTGTGTATTAGTAGCCCTCTCATTATTATGTAGAGACCATAATAGGAAACACAAGGTGCACCTACTGTCCTGCACCATTTTGTAGGCAGACACAAGAATCTGAGTTGCTTAGACCATGTGTAAGGAACATAACTCCGGATATTCATATCACAGAACTCAGACTCATCATCTTGTTCCATTACTACAGAATATGAACAATTCCCACTTGTATATTCAGGCCAACTTGGTGAAACTGTCAGAACACCAAATTGCAGAAACCACACAAGTAGTTTTCCTCTATCGTAGACAATACCAAGTGCAATATCAGTTAAGAGGTGTGAGTATTCAGACCACTCATGAGCAGGCCTTAAATAGGCAAACTACAAGGATAAAAATGTCATACTAGGATAAGACATCAAGCATACAAGGAATAATTTCTACTTGAACACTTGATGTTATACATAGAAAAGAAAGGGTAAAACAGAAATTTAACTAGTAATTACAATGAGAGAATTTGTGGCTGATTGTAGTTCATTTCTTCTTGTCATTTGCTCTGCATTGTAATATCCACTTAGCCAAGAAAATCAGTGGAGAAGTGGTCCTCCTTTGCTCAGCACAACTTAAGCCTTCAAACAAAATATCTTAGAAAAGGATGCAAGTGTGGTGATAATTGCCTTCATTGTTGCTGTCACTGTAATTAGCAATATGGCTCAAAGATGTGATTGTTGTAGCTATTGTTGTATGCTACCCTTTAGGGTACATATGAGCAGGATGACAATAGTTTTATCAACCTTTTCTTCCCTACTGTTGCCAAAGGCAGAAATGATCGACTTTAAAGTGTAAGAACAAGTGACCACCTTTTAGCACCTGCTGCGATATCTCTATCCCCAACTACGTGACATCGTTACAGAATGCCATCACAAGGAGCAGGCTGAAGTTAGCTGATCAACTTCTAGAAACTGCTAGCCATATGAAGTCTAGCAGCAATCACCATATGATAAATAGCATGACATTCAATACCAACAAAACGGCAACAAAGTACTAATTGTTCATTAAGAAATCAAGTGATACAATAACAAAGACCTGTGACCATAACCAAACCAAAACCTCGATAGGCAAAATACACCAACAACTATTTACCATTCCAGCACCGTACAATGACATCATACCAGAAGTTATCCTATCAGAAACTATCAGGCCAACATCCTATATCTACTACAAACTACAAACATCCTACGAGAAACTGCGAACATCCAATTACCACATATATTGTGAACACATTGAACCAAGCCAACATCAGCGAGAGAAGTTAGCTTCATCTGCATCCAACAAATCCCAAACATCGTCTTCATAATTGTGGCCCAGGTCATCCGGATCACTCTCGTCATCATGATAATATTCCTTGCTTGGAGACGGCTCGACCTCGTCCACTAACCAGCTGTCACCTTCTTGAACCCAGTAGTTATCAGGAGCAAAAGCAGGTTCAGGAGTAGGAGAAGGAGCAAGAGCAGGTTCAGGATTAGGAGAAGGAGCAAGAGCAGGTTCAGGTTTAGGAGAAGGAGCAAGAGCAGGTTCAGGTTTAGGAGAAGGAGCAAGAGCATGTTCAGGTTTAGGAGAACCATCTCCCAGACTCACACTATCGTCCGGATTATCTCCATTGTCATCTTCACAAGGATCAAGCACACTCTTGACCTGAAAGAATCGATGATTTTTCTCATTAAACGATCAGTAACATGTGTAATTTTTGTACCAAGCAGTCAACCACATCACGACATCCTTAAAGATCACCTTCAGAGCCAAGATAAAATGCTTGCTGTTCACATTTCCAACCTCCATTTTCAAGGGGGTTTTGCTCCACTGGCTACGAGTTTCTTCCTTTGTGCACCCTCTGAAGAATGGTGGTTCATAATCTGCTGGCTGCAAAATCAGTTCATGAAAAAGTTCAAAGAAACATTCCAATATAGAGACTTCATCATTAGGAGTAATAAGGACTAACAGGATACATTTACATCAAAAGCTTTTGATATCCACTGTAAAACTAGGTAGCATGGACGAATACTCTTAGTAAACCCGTGTTTTTTCCAAGGTCACTGAGAGTCTGTGCTTCGCGGCACTAAGGTATCTAGCTCAACTAGTCATTTAACTAATCCAGCTATGGTCTTACTCATAACTAACAACTACACATAAATATGGTTTTTGTTAACAAACGCATTGCATATCATACACATCACAATCGGCCACAATATTCGGAGCAAGACTGCATAACTTTACACATAATTTGCATAACTTTACATAAATATGGTCTTACACATAATTTGCTATAAGTAGAAGTTACACAATAAATGTGCAAAGAAACATACTGTCACATCATCATTGTAGAGGAGCTTCATCAAAATAGTACGCTGAAATGGTAAAGAATATATTATGAGAGATATGTTCCAGACATATCAATAATAGTATCTCGTGATATCTGGTGATTCAATTTGTACATCTGTTTACCTCTTCTGGCATTTTATCAAGTGTCCTCATGAGCTGAACCAGAGTACGGATCATCTTGCAAGCAGAACTCCTACAAATATGTTCTTTCATATCAGAATTTCAGTTGCGAAAAACAGATGCTGATTAACCATATTTAATACCCAGAGAAAAGAGGGGTTAGTATGAAATACTTCATTTGAGCTGGAGTAACTTCACTGGTGGAATTGAAAGTTCCCCCCTGCTTTTTGTTTCCAATGCGATTAATGTTCATCGACACTTCTTGGCTATCACCCTTCGGATAGCTGAAAGCAACTGCAGAATGCATTCCAAGAAGTCGAGATTTCTCAATTAAACAACATATCTGAATGCCATTGAGTTCTTACATAAATGCATCAGAAAGTGTCCTTACTAAATATACAAATGATAGCAGAAACTATGCAACAACAATCATTCGACTGTCTTGTTAAAGAAGGAACAATTTGCGCTATGAGAAGAAACTTACAGGCATATTCCTCAATGATCGGACCATCTGCAGTCTCGCAAATGCTGAACAGTAGGGTCTTCAGATACTTCTTTTGCAGTGCATCATATACACCTGCATAATCACAAGTATCGACTCAGTATAAATAGCCAAATCACCAACATTACCACACATGTCAGGATATTAAATTCACTATAAATGCACTCGCCTTTCTCCATCCAATCTATCAGCCTACGAGACTCAGCATCCAGAGGCATGAGCTTCTTTATCTTCATTTCTGTTCAATGATTAACTCACGCATGAGTTTCCAAACATACAAACGGCTAATGATAACAAAGTCGAAACACAAACTTACCTAGAGCAGGAACAGACTTATCATTAAAATATTTCTCCGGTAATGGGCGTCTTATGTAACTGATGTTATATATCGCAATCCTCAGCAGATTCCAAGTCTGCAGTGAATTGTTTCTAATATCAGATAAGTGACAATAATTTGCAACTCTAGACTTTTGATAAGGTCAATACCAACTAATCATTTTGCTACGTCTTCTCAACATTCGAGAATATGAAATTCACTCAGTTATCTAACTTCGCTATCATATTTAAGGTAGTCCTGAAAACTGTTGATTAAAAACAGGCAAAGAGCAACACAATCTGAGTCCACATGGTGTTAAACACATCGTCACGATCGATTTTAGTTTTGCTATCAAGCAATCTTTGCGAAAGTCCCATGATAATTTGTGAAAGAAGCTCCCGCACAAATACTTCTAAATATTTAAACTGAATTCTAAAGACGAACAAATAGTAGCCACAACGACTACAGAACCACCACAAATTGTGGATGAAATGTAAAATTGAAACGAAGAATCAAGCCGAATTTTCTAAAACCAGTCCTACTGTAGCAGAAGAATAGTAGATGACTCGGCACAAATTTTGGATGAAGTAACGAACAAATGTGCGACACAATACCTAAATAATTTCATAATTCGACGATAAAATGTGGAATTCACACTGATTATTTCGCAAAAAGTGAAGCTTCTGGAGCAACAGAGAAGCGAATACACTGAATATATGCGAAAAATCAAATAAATACGCAACATAACACCTAGATTAATTGAACCTCATGATTTTATTACATCAATCGACACAAGAAGCTGAAAAACATGCACAGATATCGGATAGAACACAACATAAATTCAAAGCAAACAAAATTGTGAGCTAAGCGCGAAGCTCTATAGCAACGAAGAAGCAAACATACGAAAAATCGCGAAATGGGACACTTATGCAACATAAATTAACATAACGAAGCTGATTTTACAACATTAATTTACCAGCAGAAATCACGAGAAACTACGAACACAACAATCATTCACCAAACCTCATACTTATCGAAGCTAATTACACTCAAAAAATGCGAAAAATCAAACAAAAACGAACATTATAACTAACATATAATTTTCAAACTTATTACGAACATCATCAGTTAACGAGCTCAAAAACCCGAACATTACGAACAAAGCGACGGACATATAATTTTCATCAAACTTCACAAATCTAAATGCAACATAGTACTCGAACTACCGAAGTTTATATTACGACATCATCAGTTAACAAACTAAAACATTTCGAACAAAAGCGACGGATATATAATTTTCATAAAACTTAATTATTTTACGAAGCTCACTAAACTCCAAAATCGCAAAAACAAACAAATATGAAACACAATAACTAATACGCCGAAGCTTATTTTACGACATCATCAGTTAACAAACTAAAAACGCGAAAATTACGAACAAAAGCGAGCGACATATATATAATCTTCATCAAACTTGATAAATTTCAACCGAAATGTAACGAAAAAATGTCTGAAGCTTAATACGACATGAAATTACAAGCTGAAAAACGCGAACATTACGAAGAAAAGCGAAGAATGTATAATTTTCAGCAAACTTGATACATACGTATCAAAAAAGAAAAACGTGACTCAAATGTAAAAAGAGTTGGTTGTTGTTGTTGTTGTTGTTATACCAGCAGAAGAGAGTCTTGCTCGGTGATTTCCGCCTCCTTGACTTTTTGCGTATCTGCCTGAAAAATAAAATTAAAAAAAAAAACAGAGGAAATTGTAGAATGTTAGTATAATTGGAGTGCGGAAAAATAATGATATGGAAAAGAAAAGAGAAAGGGAAATGAAATGAAATGGTTGGAGCATTACCATTGTTGAGTGATGGAGTTGGAAAAGAAACTTGAGGAGCACGCTTGCTATAAGAGGGAGATTTTGAATTTGGGAAAGTGGAAAGGGGGGGTGTATTGTACTACGTATTGTATCGTATTTATACAAGTTGCCGCGAGTTTGTTAATTGTTATGTTTGATGAAGTGAGGTGAGTTTGTTCGCGCGAGCAACAAATGCAAAATGCGTGTGATGACTAGTACTACTGACTACTGACTACTGTACTGAGTGAGGAGTGTACTCATCTTCATGCGGCGCTATGTGGTATTCGATATGGTGTCGGGGATGCAGGTTTGTTGGAAGCAAGAGCGCTTGAGAGCGTGATGAGGTGGGCGCTTGATAACCAAGTTGAGCATGCTTGTTTTGAGCTGGAGGCGCAACGAGTTGTACGGGCTATGCAAGGTTTTAGACTGGATGTGTCCGAGTTTGGAGCGGTCATTTCTAGATGTAAAACTCTTATCACTAGTTTCACTAATTGTACTTTTTATTTCGTTAGACGTGAAGGTAGTGAAGTAGCACATAAGCTAGCCAGAAACTCTATTTGTTTTGGTAGGTTGTTGGTTTGGATGGGGGAGTTTTCCATTTATATTCATGAAGACGTTATTCGTAAGATGAATGAGTAAGATTGTTTTTTTTTTTTTTCAAACAAAAAAAACATATACACATGGGGTTAAAAAGAAATGAAAGAGCAAATTACTATATTAACCCCTCTTTTAACCCATGTGTATATGGTGCTTCATATACATGAGCAAATGGTCACATTTTCCGCGTTAGTTAGCTTACGTGTTTGGATCAATTTTGGGCCATGGCCACCTTTGGATTGGTTCGGGTCTAGATTACATTGATTGTTTATTATTTTGGGTCAAATTAGGGTCGATAGTTCGATAAGGGTCAAATTTAGGTCAAATTAGTATCTAATCGGGTTAATCACTACTATATATCAAGTTAATAGAAAGTTATCCAACATTGAATATAACACTTTATGACATAGTAAAAATTTACTATAATAAGAACTTAAATAATTTTCGATGAAAATCAACTATACTTCACCTATTTTTGTGTCTGACATCTATATCAGATCGAGTGGGGTCATGCTTTAGTTTGAATAAGCTTCTGGTCAACTCATTTCGATTTTATGTTTCAATGAAGCATAGAGTCGGTTGGTTGGTTTTGTGTGCTAATGTTCCCGAGTCTCGGGCGAATCTGATTTACTTTGTCAACTCTAACTATGACGTGCACTTAACAATTTCTATCACTTAGTCATATCAATTCCCTAGAATCGCATCATCTACTTCCTATATTCCGGCCAATTTCTCACATATTTCTAAATTTTTTGAGAATAAAATTGGGAAATGCAACAATTAACATCATCTAATGGTACTTTTTGTCTATATAAATCATGGAGGGTAATACAATAGTTGTACAGGGGTGTTGGGGTGTTCAAGCTTATAACCTAATGTTTATAAGTCACAACACCTCAGTCTTTACCACTAGATCAAGACCTCATTCATATATATTTACGTGAATAATAAACTCACAAAAATATGACCTTCTGCTAAAAGTCCATTTTTACAACACTCTACTCTTACTAGGCTCACAAATATTGATGCGTAGCTCAACCCGTAAGTAATTAAATACATACAGAGTGGTAATATATTAACTCAACCCAATATTGATACGCAAATAAATGAAAGAGACACTAAAATCACAACTTGAGTTAATACGATTTTTTTTTATCAATATTATAACAATATATGACTAAGCCAATGTAAAATCAGATTATTTAGTACAAGAATATACGATGTTTTTTTTTTTTGAAACAAGAATATACGATGTTGATAATGGTTGTAGCTCAAGTGCGAAGACACTATACCCTATACTAATGCGGATAGCCAAACTCACACACGGACTCAAGTTAAACTCAATAGTGATTGAGCCAACATGACCATTGGCTATTGCTCCAAGTCCAATTACTAACACTCTAGTCCTTCCTTCGGAGCCCAAGCATGCCACAAAACCCATATATACAACAAAGTCACTGCAAAGCTCCTTTTACTCTCCCACTGAACCATGGAGTCAACAACAACATCAACCATGATCATCCTCCACAACGCAATGATAGTAACCATGGATGCCCATTCTCGAGTCTTCGAAAATGGTGCTGTCGTCATCAAAGATGACAATGCTGGATTTTTGAGCAGTAACCAGAAACCTCAGTTGCAAGTTGTAGACTAGCAACCAAAATTAGATAGCCTTGCAAAACAAGAGATAGCGGTTTTCAAAAAAAAAAAAAAAAAAAAACAAGAGATAGCTAACAACCAAATCATGTCAGCTAGCATAAAGGGACACTGCTGATGTCTTAACAACAAAATAATCAACATCATTGAAGTAGCAATCTTATACAGATAAGCAAACATATCATCATCATCATCATCATTACCATCAATGTCGATAGTTAGCTTAAGCAAAACCCTCTTATTTTCAGGAGGGAACACTAGGAAGAGAACATGTTTAGTTACTGCCTATAGCCAGGCTGGATTTTTCAAGGGAGTGACTACAGACTTCACTTCCAAGTAGTTGCTTAAGCTGTAATTCCCCTTCTCTCTTCCAATCCCACTCTGTTTGTATCCACCAAATGGAATAGCAGCATGAAAGGTGTCATAACAGTTTATCCAC
>CAAKMY010044287.1:568-13665 GCA_901111285.1 Corrigiola litoralis | reverse complement strand
TTTATGTAAATATATTTTTATTATCTTTTAGATTATAATTATTGAGTTATTGATAACAAAAGTTTAATTTCAAATAGTGTCAAAAAGTGGATGTGGGGAATTGAATGGATCAGAGGGAGTAGAATTCACAAGCACAACCATTACCGAAAATAGTATATTCGTTTTGTCCTGATACACAGCATTTACAGCAGAAGTGGAATCAACCTCCTTTTCAACCGAGCAACTCTCACCTATCAAAAGATTCCAAAAGAAAAAGAAATTCTTTAGTTCATGCACAGGATAACTGAGGAAAAGGATACCACAATAGAAAGGCATCAAACTTGGCATTTCTTTCCCAGCAGTTGCACGATAAGAAAATACTACAATACCAGATAATTGCAATCATCATCAATTCAATGATGGGAAGAAACATGTTAAGAGTATACATTAGACTGTTTATATTATATTGTCCAAATCCAATCCATAATATAATGAACTCACAATTTCAAGTCCAAATCCAATGCAAGCTCATGAGGAGTGCAACCGCATCCAATCCTAATAATTTTAATCAAGTCCAAAGTCCAATCTAAAGAACCGAAAAATTTGGTCTCACAAACTTTATCCCAAATATTATTTTTCAGCCTACTTAATATTTCAGCAATAATTGTTCAAAAAAACATTTATACACAAAATATGTCAATAATTTATTACGATAATCGCCAATTTAATTTCACAACATTATCGCATTAGAGTACATGACAATTCAAAAAGATATTTGAATCATGTTTCATAATATATAAGAATGTTTCAAAGTGACTATTATACACTTCTGTAAGGTAAAAATTTTACCCCCTCCATTTTTACCAAATCTTTATACTTGCTTTTTCACACTATTTGACCTTTAATAATTCAAGATATCAAACTAGAAAACATAAAAAATATAATTATTTAAAAGTATTACTAAATATATATATCTAGCTATTATAATTTATGTTTTATCAATTTTATATCTTGATTTATTGACGGTCAAACTATGATAAATACATAATAAATTAAGTCATTACATAAGTATTATAGAAGGATAAGATTTATTAATGATAAATCTTGCTAGCTAGAAAAGTATAGACGGGCCCAAATTCTTTAAATAAGGGTAATGAAACACCTTTTAAATTGCCTTTGCCCAAAAAGAAGCTATAAAGGAAGACAAACCACCAAGAGAATGCAAGAAGTTTAATTCACAATGCCAGGAAACAATCCAAAGACTTTCTTTTAATATCTGCATAGAACAAGTACACTTTGTAGAAAAGCAAGTTTGCAAAAAAGAACTACATACACTGTTAACAGGATGCACACACATCTTAGTTCAAGCAATAAAATTAATCTTCAACTTTACCATGGGCTAACTGACAAACTATGGAAGTTTTTCCCTACAACATATCATTATTACCTACAGAGCATATGCATGCAAAAGGATACAAATCTCATGTGATAAGGCATTGCTAAATCCAAGAGCCTGTTAATGACATTCACCCATCATGTGTATGCATGAGAAGCAAGCATGACGACAATTTACAAGATTTGTCACATGAATCCCATTGTGATAATCACAAATAACAAGTGGCATCAGATATTTTAGAAAGATGGTTACAGCCATATTATTCCTAAAAAACGATTTACAAAGAAGAAAAAGATCTCAGCATCAACACAATAACACAATCAAGATCTCTGAGCTGGAAATTAAGTTTTTCACTTACGGATAACCAAGAGACTTCAACCTTTAAACTATAAAAATGCCAATTCACATGCAGTATAGAGCAACACATACCACATCAATCGTGTGACCATAATTGACCACATTATCTTACACTAGACATGAATTTAACTATGACTGATACTAAGAAATGAGAATGCTCAAATAAGATAATAAATGGAGGTTTACCTGTAAGAATGGCTTGGTCAACTCGCAATTGGTCACTTAACAAATCAACCATCCTCAAGTCAGCTGGAACTTTGCAACCGACTAATTTTTTTTTTTTTCATATAAATAAAATAAAGTGAGAAAAGATATTATTGATATAGAGCTCAGTAATAATAATATTTTGTCCAGGGTAAGGACACCAACATACCACTGACTTCCGCAATATCTCCAGGAACGAGTTCTGTGGCAGGTAATATTGAGAAACAACCTGTGAAACAGCCAGACCCGAATGATGAACCAAAACTTTAGAACACAAGATAACTCAAAAAGATGGCAAAACCTCAGATATTTCATCAGCACATATAAACCAGAGGTGAAGACTAACTACTGAATTTATATATTACCATTTCTTAAGACAGTAGCGACATCAGCTTGGTAGGCACGCAGCTCCTGTGACATTGGAGGAAACAAAAATGCATGTCGATAACACTGTCGTGAATAATATATATCGAATAGAGATATCAACATCAGCAGTAGAGCTACCACACATCCAAGTGCAACACAAACAGCATTAAATGAGTTTATGATTAGCAAGACTTAGAAAAATCGCATTGAAAGTAAATAAGCAATTCACCCTAATAAAGAAAAACATCACTATATAGGATTAAAGACTAGCTTGACAACTTTCGTGTCAGTAACTGTGTAATACAAAGTACTGAAACCCATTGTTGTTAAAGATTATACGAAGGCTACCCTGTCTGTGTATGTGTGTCCCTGCTGTTTGTTTGCGTGTACATGTGCGCCTTTAGGCAGAAAAGAATTATCATCGATGGTAACCAAGCAGGTGTCACATAAATAATGAAGGAGGGCCGGGCAGCTCCAGAGATAACCATCATAGAGTTAGGCCATCACGCACAATCTTATCCATAAAAACAAGAAGAGATAAATGCTGCTCCAGCATTTGTAAACACGCTTCATCATTTTTCAATCATATCTTTGCTCGTGAAGCCAACTCATCATAAACAACACTGGTTACGATAAGCGCCAAAGAGACTAAAAGAAGCACCTAAATCATAGCATTCTGATGACAAGACTGTGAGTCTCTTAAAGATGCAAGAGTACAAGCTGTTAATACTAAATTTTCTAAAAATACATTGGGACTCCTGCACAGGGTACTTCTCTTAAAAAACTTCTCCATAGCCACCTCACTCCTGATCCTATGAAAACCCATGATTGTAGAGACAAAACCGAAATGTCAGTCAATACATTCTCAAATTCCTGACCACTATGCAGTTCACACATAGAAAATACTCCGAACCCTCAATTAGCCAAAGCCATAGTATCTCACATTTTCAAATTCCTGAATACTATGCAGTTCAAGAAACCTGCAGCCTACGTGCCATACACAAAAAATACATTTAGCCCTTAGTTCGCCAGCTTAAGCCAAAAGATTTTCAATACAAAAGTTTTCATTCTAAAGCTCAACGCTTAATTTGCATAGACCACATTTTCCAGTAAGTACAAGTGTACAGCCTCTAGCTAGCCTCTACATTACAGTGTGTTTTTAGAAATCCCTCCATCCCTCCGAAAATGTCCGTCTTCTATTTAGATTTGTCCCATTTAATTGTCGTATTTCTCCAATAAATACATTTTCAAAATCATCTTCCTCTATTTCCACAATACTGAGACACTGATGGATTAATCTTACTCAATAACAACCACTCCTTTATATTTATGAAAGAGAAAATTACACATAGGTCGCCGGAGGTTTCAGTAAATTACACGTGTAATAAGTGGACTGAGGTTTACATAATTACACATATGTGGCTTATAAAAGTTCGGTGTAACATCAGATATGATCTATTTTAATGAGTTGATTTCATTCTTTTTTTCCCAATTCAATTAACTTAAACCAATTATATAGTAAACATATCATTACATTTGAATTAATATAGCCGAACATCAATGTCTTCTTACCATTAAATTAATTATTATCATCACTTACATGTAGCTTTTGTGTTATATGCCCCCAGTCCCCGTAGGTCTAATTTCTCAACAAACCTCAAGACACCAATGTGTAATTTTCCCTTTCTGAAAAGCCAGCAGTGAAAATAATTTAAAAAGAATACTGAAGTACAGCCGACATAGAACTAATGAACCAATTCTAGCTCATGCATGTCGCACGGACGTAAAAAAAAAAAAAAGAAAAAAAAATAAGGGAAATTTCTAGTTCGTGCCCTTGTCGTTTTACATTTTCCAACTTGTACCCAAACTTAAAACAACATTCCATCACGAACCCTCGAGTTATTGATTCATTCCATAATGTGACCAAAACCTCAAAAAACATTAAATTTTCCTCTAACTCCTAATAAAGATGTCTAAAAGTATTGTTTTTTCAACTATTTTATTACTTTTTCTACTAATATTTTTTGAAAATATGTTATTCCAAGTTTCTCTTCAAGTTAAAATTAGTTTAAATAACTATATATTAAGTATGTTATTTTTAGCAAAATATTTCATATTATGAAATGTCAAATAAAGAGTGTTTTATGCAAAAACATATTAAACATGTCATTATATTTTTTTTCTCTCTTACTTTCATAATTTCTCAATCAAATTACCCCGAGTTTGTGTGCCTATAATTATCATGAATTTTTCTTAAAAAAGGAATTAAACAATGTGACATTGAAGATGTTTTTTCTAAGAAAATATCTTCTAATAAAAAAAAATATTAATAATTTTATATCAAGTTAAGAATATAAGCTTTTACTACTTTGGAAAAGCAATTTCCAAAAAGACAAAGTGGAGAAAAATTCAGAAAAATTAAAAAGTCCAAAATTATCGGAAAATCTAGCACTTTTTGAGATTTTGGCTTCAGGGTGGAAAAATACTATAACTTAAGGGTACGTAATAGAATGTCATTTCAAGTTTGAGTACAAGCTGGAAAATGTAAAACCACGAGGGTAGAAATTGGAATTCCCTAAAAAATAAAGTAGTCATCTAATGTAAAGAAGTACAGAAGGAGATTCTAAAAGATGGAGCATAAAGGCACGCATTACAGCCCCGCAGGCTGAGAGTCCGCAGCAGTTCCACAAGTCAAAAAACTCAAAGCGTTCCCATTCCAAACAAATTCTCGTCATCAGCGTTTGTCCACATTACATGTAACCAATTAATTGCATGATAAGATATTTCAAACCTTCATTTTTTCGAGAAAATGTAAATTAGCAAACAAAATTACCTCGATAGCTTTTTCAGCATTTGTCTCGGTAATAACTCCTACTGCGGCATTTGCAGCCAGTATCATAAGGATAACCTGATACATGTTAGAAGTTAGCACCCAAAATTCTAACATCCACATAGATATAAGAAACTTAGAATGAAATATTCACACAAATTAAGATACTACATTAGGCTGTATCATCACCAAAAACGGGAGACATAGTCAAAAGGTTGTAAACATGAACTTCACTCTAAAGAGGTAATGGTCAGGCCGTGGCTCATTAATTTGGGAAGGTACTCTACAATTGGCTTCTGGCTATGTCAATTTCTTTAGATTTTTGTTCATGAAAATGTAATAGGGTGACAACAGACTTGCTAAGAAGGAGGCTAGCAGCTTCTCAGGTTGATCAATAGATCAGGAAATGTCTGTAAGGCTTTCCAACTAGGTCAGCTCAGATGCGGATAATGAATGTTCCTTGCCCGAAAGTGAAAAGTGGGGGAAAAAGGAATGTCCTAGCTTAAACAACTACAAACCAAATTAACTAAGTAGACATAGGCTGCATAGTTTGTCCCTCCTTCTCCTTCTCAGCAAGTGAACACCAGAAAGTAGCAGTCCAGTTAGGGAAACCTTGAAAAAACCCATTGACAACGTAAAATAGGTCTACCAGCAGGAAACATCTACTACTAGGAACCTGACAACTTGGTAAGGCGACCCAAAAAATAGAAGTTAACCTGAAATGAGGGACATGCACTAGAAGAATTTTATTTAGACACTAAAAGAATAAATTTGAAACTCTGGAGTATGGACACAAGTTCAAAATGACGGTTGAAATTATTAAATAGTGAATATGAAATAGCCTTCAACAAGAAGGCCAACTAATGCCAGGCCAACAGCAAAAGCCAAAATTGTCACAAGTATCTCCAGGTTAATCTGATCTATTGTCACAGATGACATGTATGTGTAAAGCAACAGATACATTTTGTCAAATTCAAATGACTTACTTAAACACTGTCGAATATGGAAAAAATTACTTAGTAATTCACACATAGCCACACATTTCATGATTTTGGTAGAAAATGATGATTTAAAAGAAAGGTGAAGAATTCCACCTAGCTAAAAGGTTCTAAATTATTCGGGGAGATTGGAATACCCTTAAAAGCACCTTACCATTCCCCCAAAGGTACACAGATTAACCACCTGCTCCAAATACATGCTCAAAGAAATCCACTAGAAAGTAGCTTACATCGTGTACATCCAGAGCAACTTCCCCTCTTTAGTCCTACCCAAAACAATGGAAATGCAAAAGATTCCATAACTGAACTAGGACACACACAGTGTTCCCCTAAAATGCAAACCAACCTACACCTGACCAAAGCAAGCGAGCTAGCTCACAGAAAAGATAAATGTGAGTTAGACTCACTTATGTTGCATTGTGACTCTAGGATACTTAATAGAACAACATCATTCAACAATTGAATAATCTGGTTGTATCAAGTATCAGCCACAGTGCAACAAAACCTGCACCATAAGAGGGGTTCTGACCTTTCCATCTTCTTTATCAACTGACATTAAGACTAACAAATCTATTTTTAAACAAGGAGAAAAGAGTTCATTTCAATAAACACAATCCTAGACAAATCCAATTACTAATTTCCATCGAAGCATCGCTCTCTTAAGATTTCGACCTTCATAACTAACATTGCATTTGAAGATTTCTAAATCTGATCCAACTTTTTTCGTAAGAAACCTAATGCATTGTACTAGGATATCCTCTGGGAGGGACTAAACACAGTCCCATTTTATCACAGGTTCATCGGTTTCTTGCTACAGGTAAGAGGGGGGGGGGTGTCAATCCAGAACACTGGGAAGGGTGAGTGACCATTGGAGTTGGCAAGGAACCATCTCCATTGGCACTCTCTTCGCGTAAGTCTCCAGTCTAGAATGTTACTTTGCCATAACCTGTCTGCATTACATCACCTATATTAAGCCAGAGTCATCAACATACATAGTACTTTGTCATAACCTTGAATCACCTATGATGACCTCATAGAAGCTCAATTTCTAAGCCATAGCAGTTAGCATCTTTCTACCTTACACAGGATAAGTCCTTCACATGCATATAAAGCTTAGTATATAATATTATATAGTAAGTTATCATTCCTCAAACCAAACACCAAATTCGCCATGCTACAGCTACCATTTAGCTCTTACCATAAATTGTGCAGCAAAAACCCCATATTCATATCCTTAGTGGGTCTCCATTTACTTTTCCAACTGAAATTTCATATAATGTTTCCTACTCATTTCAGCAACAGCAACTCTGTCAGAAACTACAGCCTTCTATAGCTGATGCTCCTTTTGATATAAGACATTAGGATCAGTTCTATGCTCAAGCCACGACTTCTCAAGTTGTACCATAGTTTATGCCAGAGAGAAAATAATCACACTTTTCATTACGTGTAAACGAAGAGCAGTCTAGCTGTGGTTCCCTTTGGACGGGAGAGGGATAAGGAAAAAGTTGTAATAATAGTCACAAAGAGTACAGCGCTGTGGCAGATCCCGGAATTCAGGAATGGGTGTTCAGAATATAAAGCATATAATTGTACTAATACCATAAACTACCTTTCTTTATTTTTCCCAAAAAAATGTGCGGTCCACTGAACCCCATTGATTTCTGCTCGATCCACCCACTACAGCGTGGGAGGAAATGTTTAGATTTTAGATATTATACACCCAACCAGCCAGCCCCTCTACCCACTAAGAAGGAAAAGATGGAGATGAAAATATAACTTGATACGGAAGATGATTGACTTATGAGGTTGGCAGAAGAAGAACATATTGATACTGAGTGTAAGGTAGGCTACTACAGCATTGACCCTATAGATCTCGACTTCTAATTAGTACCATTGCATAGGGAACACAAATAACAGTTAAGCTTCTAGCAGAAGCACAATATTTACAAAGACCCAAAATACATATACATTGAGATAATACCCATTTGTGCCAACTTTCTAGATAGAAGGACAACTTTCAATAATATGAAAGCTATGACAATACAGCAGATGAGCAGAGTAAAGGAATGCTCTGGATACTAGAGAAAACGCTTAGTACGCCAATCAGAGACACTGAGAGTGCATCAAGTAGACATAAACCGAACACGAGTTTCGATCATGAAATGGAGACACACGAAATAGGCAACTCTATCCCACCAAAGGCTCCACGTACGTAAATTAGTTAGAACTCAATCCACAAATACCAAAATTATATTATGAAAGTAGTGGGCTCCTTACTGAAGGCTCCAAAAATGCAGTTAGGCCTGTATCTCCATTAATCAAAGCCAAAACAAATGAAATGAGGGCAGCAGCAATCAATATCTTGACAAGCAAATCATCAAATTGCTTTAAGACCAACTTCCAGAAAGGAGTACCTGCATTGAGAAACAAAAAAGGGGATCTTTCTCAAAATATCTTCCATCATAAGGATTAAATCGTCACAGAAAACAAACTATTAGAGGTGACACTGTATGCTTTATTTAGTTAAAACTAAAAAGAAAAGGTAGATCCAATTATCCAATCGAAATCAACTACCATTTCAATGCTGAATGAGTTGGGTATTCTATATCCTAATATCATTACTAACTTCAGTCAATCAGCTAGCTGTCAGAACCATATGTTGACACCACTACTTCGTGTTGTTTTCTTTAAATAAGCAAACTTTATAAACAAAAAAGATGCATGAAAACAGTAAAAAGGGCAACATTTCCTTCACAGACACATCACATCGTTAGGAAAAATATCCAGAAAACCCCTCATAGACTGATACCAAAGATAACTTCCCCAAAGGCATCTTTGTTGATGTAAACTATCTTGCTCCAGGAGTATCTGACAACTCTTTTGTCATCAATAATCTCTCCCGACTAGGTCACACTAGCCCAAGATATTTCAAAATTCTCAACCATTGGGCCTCTGATCCAGCTTTCTTGCTCTTTGATGGAAAGTTCAGAGTATCCCAGTCCAGGGACGCAAAAATATATACACTATTCTCACCAAAGCTCATGAAAAGGATCCTAAACAGCTAAACCAGAACATTTACTCCAACACTGCAGCTAGAGTTCAAGCATGCCAAAAGCAGCTTCATACAGTTCAGAGTAATTGCTGTAATAAACCTCAGAATTAAGCATTGACCTGGAAAAATCCGTACTTGTTCAGATAGCTTCAATCTTTAAAGGCCAGTTCTGTCTAAAATAGGGCCGTAATAGAAGAAACTTAATTTGGAGGTGACAACATCTCATATCTTCATGGAAAATTGGTGGATAGAAATTGTAGGAACAGGCTTAGCTCCATTAAAGTTCCTAGGGGATAGTTCCATAAGGGGCAGTAAGCAACAAAAAATGCTTTTGTTGACTTCTACTAACAGCTTATTGGTACTGAGGAAGAAGTTGCAGCCTTAAGCCCTCATTCTGCGCATCCAGGCCCTGTGCTCACAGAAAAAAACCAAGTAATGCTCAAAGCTGAGGTTACCCCCCCCCCCCAATCTTTGAAGGCAAGCAGACCCTGAGGTATTTCAGATAACAATGCACAAGACCTTTTCTGTGGTTTATTTTAAGCAGGACGGTCTGTTATGGGGGATGAGTTTGTTGCTGCAATTATAGATTTCTTCTACAGTAGTAAATTCCTTAAACAAGAAAGGTGCCACCCTCCCTAACATGGTTCCAGAAGTGAAAATCCACTCAATTACACCTCTGTTGCTTGGTAGTTTACAAAATTATTATCAGATATCCCCAACAGATTGTTGATCAAAGAAGAAGAATATATCTAAGCCAAGACAAATATACTCATTTCAATAGTATGATGGCTCATGAGCTTGTGAAGCAATATAGTAAAGAGGCCATGTCGCACCCAGTAAAATCAAAAACAAAAAAAAAGGCTTCTGAACCATTTAATTTTTTATTGATTTTTTTGATAGGTAATGAATGAGTACATATCTGAGACACAAGGCTGACACCCAAATAAAATAGAAGGGCATTAACCCGTACACAAAAAGAAGGGCAAAAGCCCATTTACAAAGAAGTGCTAATACAAGAAAACCTCAAGCCCTTCAGCTGTCATACATATTTTATCCACATAGTAAAGAAAACAAAAATGCTGCTTAGGATGTGAAACTAAGCTCCAGCTATAAAACAGCCTCAAAAACAAAGACTTCACTTCCTCACGCACTTTTCCTTCACAAATACTACGATTCCTCTCCTTCCACACCAGATTGCCAAAGGCACCATCCTCCATACATCAGCAATCCGAGACTTCTTCAACCTTCTCTTACAAGCCATAATCACATCAGGGCCAGTTGAAAGTTACACCTAACTCAACCCCAACAAAGACAAGGAAAGATTCCATAGGGAAAGAACATAGGGATAATAGACGAGAAGGTGATCAACAAACTCTTCCACGGATTTACAAAAGGAACATTGACTAGCCATAAAATGATGTCTCTTCAACACATCTTCCACAGCTTTTGAAGCAAAATCATGGTCTTGCTTTAAACTGACTCCACTTCCCACAATTCCCAGCCAACTAGATCATCAACAGTATCTCCTGCTAGATTTTCTATGTGGGCTTAATGGTTCAATCCATAATTATTTCCCTAGTAAAGAAGGGCTCAAGCAAGGCAATCCTCTCTCTCCATATTCCTAGAAATGGAGATTCTTTCAACAATGTTCAAGAAATGCTATGCTGAACTTGCTTTTAATTTAAGTATCATCCTCGTCGCCATAGTATTCAACGAACCCTTTTGCCGAATACCGTTGATCTATAAGAGAGGTGACTGATACTGTCAAGAGATTGATCACCACATTCCATCAATCTCTGCTATGTCAGGCTCGTAAGAATAAGCAGCCAAAACAATCCCCCCGACATTGGGTTAAAGATAATTGTGCAGAGAGAAAATTGCCTTTCATTTATATCAAGCGGGCTACTTGGAAGATGCCCCAAGTCAATGTAAACTGTTTTAAACCTCTAAGAAAAAAAAATCACTGCACAATTTATCCCCTCTTATGCAGGAAAATTCAACTCACTAATGCAGCCATCTTTAGTGCTTTTGCTGATTGGAACTGTAAACCATACCACCAAAAGATACTATCAACTATCAAGCAAATAGAAAAGCTCTACACAGGCTTTAATCGAGATGTTTCAGACAATCATAACGAGATCCTCTGGCTTTAATGGTATGCTTTTTGCAATTCCAAAATGGAGGAGTGTCAATATCCAAAAATGATCTTTAGTTGGGATAAGACTGACGACACCAAATGACTCTGGCTTATTTACTACAGTAATCAATCAATCTGGCATTCTTGGCTTCAAATATATTATTTGAATAAGGTAAAACTGGACCTTTCAGTTTAAATAGAGAAACACTTAGATCTAAAAGAGATGGGTTCACCCAAGAAAATATATTTTCTCATTCTGGTTCCCTCAAATCAGGCGAATTGAATCTTGTTAAGGATGGTAATATATCAATATTCAACATCAGTTAGGCATACTCATTTTCAGAAGTCACAAGCACGATGTAAGATGGCATGAGATTGCTTAGAAAAGACTTGTTCTTCATAAATACAGAATTATTTCTTGTCCAGCATTCAGAAACTGCTGAGGGATTCGCGGAAAATTTCCTTAATAAAGGTTTTTGGTTCCCTAGCAGACGCATTGTACACTGTCATAATGCAGACACAAGACAGCACCTATTCTTCTCATGCCCTTTCCATTTTGAGATTTGGAGAAAGATCTAATTGGGGTACCACACACAGAATCTGACGCCTGACTCAAGAAATTCAACAAAACAAGAACTTTCCCATAGAGCCTCATGATTAATATTTTTATCTCAAAAGGCCCGTCATTCCTTTCCAACCACAACACCCAACTAATGGCCAAACATGCAGACCTCAATCCCTTGACAACTAGATGAGGTAAAAAATTCAAGGAAGCAGGGGAATAACAGCAACAACAAACAAAAACATTTGCAAGATCATGGAAAAAAGCAGGAAGAAACTCACTCTTCTCTTGTGGAAGCACTGAGATGGTTCATGCCAGCAAATGATTCCAGAGCAGTATCCAAAAGGGTAAAAGAAACTTTAGTAGGCAATTAAGGGATGCATTATGAAAATATCAAATAAAAACATAAAAAGCTTCTAGCTTCCACAAAGAACCATAATGAAAAAAGGCTACCAACCAACATATAAATGTAACTTTCTGACAAGTTTCCTCATGATCCTTAATGTATCAGAGAACATGTTTTGGCAAAGAATCTTGATACAAGTGCATATTACTTAAGTGAAATTCTATTAGATACTCTACCACTGTTTCGAAACATCCATCTAACCCTTTCTTCAATAATCACCAAATGAAATGACTGGCCAACCTAACAACTAACAATGCTAACCCTCAGGTTACATCCATGTCATATTATAAAAACTAAACATTATAAGAAAAACATGACCAAGCAACATATGGACATGATTGACGGCAATTTTTACCCAAACAAGATTACTCATGATCAAGTGTAGAGGCGGATCCAATATTTAACAATGGGGGTAGCGCTTTTGTCATTTCTACTATAATTTTCTACCTTTCTACCATTTTTCTACTTTTCTACAGAATTATACAAATTTGGGGCCCCTCACTACTTATTGGACTGCCCCTGATCAAGTGCATATTCTCACAAAGTCACAAGAATCTTGAATACAACTATACAAGTGCATATTACTTCTGTGAAATCCATTAGGGTATATTGTAGCACTATTCTTAAAGACTTCCACCTGCAGAAAACACGAAGGCCTTCATCGAGAATTCCCAAAAACGAAATGACTAATCAACTAAGAGCTCTGATGCTAACACTTAGGTAGTCAGGTAACATCCAAGCCACATTGTAAACACTAAGGGGTCGTTTGGTTACCCATTTTTTGGCTCTTGGAAACGGAGTCACTCTCCC
>CAAKMY010044275.1:0-15453 GCA_901111285.1 Corrigiola litoralis | reverse complement strand
GTTTGGGTGTGAAACCTGATTGAGTTGAGTTTAACATGCTTTGACATATATTTGGACTTAGTGGATTTGAGCTTTTCCAGCCTTGTTAAAACTGATATATGAAGGCAAAGGCTCATCAATCACATAGATGTATAGTCATAAGTTCAAAAAGACATTAAACAGTTGTCGTAGCAATATTGCTGAGCATACCACTTAATGCATATAATTCATTTTTGTTGAGCAAGGTCACTATGTAATTTGAGTTGAGCGATTATCTTCATGATTAATCATTATCTTTTGAGGACATGTTAACGTATCCCTGTTTTGTACTACTGTTTGCTAACACCTAAGCTACTTTGTACTTCTTTATGTGTTAGTTGCTTCGAGGGCTTAAACATCTTCATTCTGCAAACATCATTCATCGGGATTTAAAGCCTGCAAATCTGCTAGTGAATGCTACCAATTGTGACTTGAAGATATGTGATTTTGGTCTAGCAAGGACCAACAAAGGCTATGATATGACTGAATATGTAGTGACCCGTTGGTACTGAGCACCAGAGCTATTGGTAGATGGTAACGAATATGGACCACCTGTAGATGTTTGGTCAGTTGGGTGCATCTTTGCTGAGATGTTAGGGCGTGAACCGATTCTCCCCGGCGTAGACTACCTTCACCAATTAAGGCTCATTGTGAGTGTTGTTGGAAGCCCAAATGATTCTGATCTCGACTTCGTCAATGAGAGACCGAGGAAGTTCATCCGATCAATTCCATACTCAAAGGGGATGAACTTGCGCAACATATATCCTGAAGCTGATCCATTAGCTATAGATTTACTGCATAAGATGTTGGTATTTAACCCAAATAGGAGGATCACTATTGCAGAAGCACTTGATCATCCATACATGGCTGACTTGTATGATCCTCAATTGGATCCTCCACCTCCACCTATTTGTGATTTAAGCATGGATGACGATATAGGAGAAGATTCAATCAAGGAACAAATGTGGAGAGAAATGCTAAGAGTTGTGTAGCTAATGTAATTAGTAGGATTTTTTGTTACAACTTTTTGCTTAATTAGTCTATGTTCAGAAGTGATATTTGTTAACTCTTTAAATATTTAAATGCATGGAGCCATTTAAATTTTAATTTTTTCATAACATCATGAGTGTATCATTGCATCATGAGACATAGCGTGGAATTTAGCTTATGTTTCTCTGTTTTTTTCAGTCAATATAATAAATTATGAGCACATATCGCATGCCTACAGCTAGCGCTTTTTGGGTCAAGTGTGTGAAATTCTGTTCATACATATTGTAATAACACGACTTTATAACTTGGTAGAAACTCTCTAGACTATTGATAAATTGGTAGTGAATCCCTTAAAACTGGAGGGTCTTCAAAGTTTATGTAAAATTGGTGACTTTGACATGTAGGGGTTTATGTGATATTTCAGTGCAAAATGAAGTTATTTAATGAAAATGAAATTCTTTCGCAATAGTCGATCTTACTAGTTGAAGACTTACAAATTATTAGTAAAGACCGTGTAGTTTTATAATAGTAGACCAACTCTTCATAAAGTAAATTCTCTTAAACTCCCTAGCTCAAATTAGTTGTAGGTTTATATGCCTTTACTGGGCTCGAATGACTTGGTATACTTTTATGATAAAAGTATATGGTCTTTCTCAAGACTAGTTGAGGAAGATAAATGGGAAATGAAAAGCTATTTTATTTGCTTTAACGAATTTGAACATTTTTTTAAGCCTAAGAGAAAAGTTAGATCCTTCACATAGGTAACGGAGCACTAGAGCATGCTTTATTTCCGTATCCTTTTTTTTTTTTTTTTTTGACAACGACAACATTTTCTTCATTTGGATGAAGGAAGAACTTGAAGTGTGAGATCCTTTTTTAGGATAGACAAGGGCAATATATTTTCTTCTGTTTGGGCCTTTAGGCGCTCTTTGGGAAGTTTGATATAAGAGTTTTTTTTCACTTGCCATGTAGGTCGAGCATCAATCATTGAGCAAATCTTGAGTTATTTCACATGATCAATCCATATTAGAGATTAACTCAATTCTACATTAAAGACTACTCACAAATTATATTAAAAACTTGATAAAAAAATAATTAAAAATAAAAGTTACAATACAAAAGGTGAAGAAAAAGTTTTTATCTTATAATTAAAGGTCTCCGGTTGTGGAGTAGTGAAAAAAATCGAAAAATGTGTGAAGAAGGAAAACGATCTTCAATTATTCACTAATGTCATGCGTCTCTTCTCTAATATCATTTGTAGTCGTTCAAAATAAAGTCTCATGTCAAATAGGAGCGGAGCTATGGGAGATCAAAGGGTCATGGCCAACATTTTATCGTTTGCAATTTTATGAGGAAAAAATTAATAAAATATAAAAAAAGTTATTTTTTTCACTTGATTGTGCTAAAAATTGAAATTTTTTCAATTGATCAGCCTTAGAAAATAATTCTAGCTCCGTCTAGTACCAAACTACTGTATAGCTCTTAAAAACTAAAGTTGTTCATAACCTATTGCATACACGTTAAACCAAGTACTCTCATAGATATGGTTTTACCTTTATGTATTTTTTGTGTAGTTTTGATATATTTTCATACACAATAAAGAATGAAAGACGCATAATAAATTACCTAAAATGAAACTTGATAGTATATGCTATCTAATAATTTGACTTTAACCATGGTAACTTTTTTTTTTTTTTTTGGTAGTTAGTATGATGACGACAACTTGTGTTTTTTTTTCCCGAGACTAGGTGAAGTTTCGTTGAAGTGCCTAGTGCACACTCATTCCATGAGAACGCGTACATTTGTAAAGAGCATTTCGAAGTTGTTAATTGAGTTCTTGTACAGAATGTATTATGTTCCTTGTTACCAAAAAAAAAAAAAAAAATGTATGTTCTTACGAACCACTGTAGCCTATAGGAGGTGGACAATACATGTATAGCCATTCTTTCAATACATGTATCAGACTAAGAGAGTGGAATAGTGGACAATACATGTGATCCGACTAAATTCAGGTGGTTATAACCATTCAAAAAAATAAAGAAAACAGGTGGTCCAAAGTAGCCTTCATCTTCCAAGGCATCTGTATAGCCATTCTTTCATTCTTTGGACAACATTAAGATTTTAGACAAACATCAGTCAGAGCAGAACATATTGGAGACACCATCTGTTTTGCTGGTGCATTGCTATCACTGTTTTCCCAGAGTGCAGTTCAAGGTTCAGAATCGCTTCTTACATCAGATGTAGAATGTAGGGCATTCAAAATGAAGTCTGTTAAAATGGCCTTGCCTAAGTAAGCTGTTATGGAAATAACCGGATTTCATTTCTGCAAAATTATTCCAAAGTATCAAAACTGAACAAGCTGTGAGAAATCTGACAATACCTTCTATCTAGGGCTAATAAAGATACACTATGAGATATAGTATAGCGTTCGATCTGAAAAACGTGCAATCACTTCGTATTACTTTCATGAATCCATCATATACCAATGCACCATACAGAGATCTTGATACTAAAATATTGGCTATAATTCAATGACACAGCCAATAACTGCAACTGCACATAAGTAGTACACTAGCTGTATCCTATATTCCGGATTCTGAAACCCTACAAGAAGCAGGTGACTACCACCAGAAAGAATATAATTTCACATAGAAGAATACATTCCGTTTAAAAGGAGAGCCCATTTTACAACAAATATTAGCAGAAGCTTCCTTGAATCACGATAAGTAAAGAGCCTCCAGGAAAAATTTCTCAACATTCAACACTGGAGGTGTCAGATCATCTAGAATAAATCTGGCTTCTGAGCAATGATTGATTCTAAAAGTTTGTGTTGAGTCAGGACTTAAAGGGGTTCTGAAACCCAGTTCTGTGATACTTTGCCGAGTCTTAATTAGATTTCCCTCAAAACAGGCCAACCTTTTCTAATAATTTCATTAATCTTTGCATCAATTTGCCTCTGAGTCCTTGGTGGGCAAAGTTCAGCTGCATAACCGTTCATTTTTGCTGCAAAGGTTGATTTCTCAAGCTCTTCCTCAGGCAAGTTGCCGATCAGGTGAAGAAGAAAAGGATTTCTTTTGAGCTCGAATTTCTGTGGATTTCAAAAGACAATAATATTAGTAACTTTGCAAAGCGTATTGTCATCACTGCCCAAGCAAAAAGAGGGAAGGAAAAGGGGGGAAGGAAAAAATAGAGACCATTGTCAAGCTCTTGGAAGCAAAATCTATTTGCCGGATATTTCTCTAGGTATTTCATATTAAGAAGCGAAAAATGTGTCCTTAAATACTATCATCATTTATGAAAGTTCTAGAAACCTCACTAAATCTGCCCAAAGCCTGATAATTGATTAACTAGATCGACCGAGAAGAGGAGAACAATCATTAGTAAGGAAGTGCGACTCAAAGGAAAATGTTTATGACAACTTCAGTCCAGACGATTTGAAAGGTTCAGGGAGTTCATGCAAATGATCTTAAGGTAGCACCAATTAGTAAATTCCATTTGAAGGCAAAACCAGCTAGTCATTTTCCTTGCCCTTCTTCCACTTCTCTCTAAAAGACCTTAGATTCCGCTTCAAACAAGTAGTAACTCCAGCAAAATCAAACCAGAAACAAAATGACAGAACCAGAGTGATCATAGCAATACCTGATGCTCAGGTTCTGCAGGATAAAATGTCCCAAGGGGCAAAATCTGGGTAGTCACTACACTGCTCTTCAAGCTAGTCTGCTCCCTTTCTTTGCTGATAGCTGCCAATCTCGACTCACCAGTACCATTAGTGAAGATGATGGATCTGTAAACAACACATCTCACCGAGTAAGAACACTTATCAGGGAAGGAGCAGGTTACTCTTCAACAGGCCTCAAAATCCTCACCTGTACTGGTTACCAACATCTGGACCCTGCCCAAACACCTGCCTCGAGTCATGACTGGACCAGAAGACCTCCAAAAGTTGCCGAAAAGTTATAATTCTGGGATCATATTCAACCTAAACACCATATAAATATAATAATGATGTGAGTCAGTGAGTGATATCAAGACTAAACTAGATTAGAGAAAAGGAATGCAAAGTCACAAGAAAAAAGTTCATAGGAGGGCATTCTGATGACAAAAACTAACGTATGCGATGGATGGATATGAAGGGTCACCGAAACACAAACTAATGGGAGTTCATCAAAGTAACTGAGAGAAAACATGATTGGTCTCATTTAATGTGTCCGAGAAACCACCCTTATGCCATATTTGGTTGTTCGTAACATATCCAAGATTATATAGTTATAGCATATTTACCCATAGAACATTGTGATCAGTGTGCCGATTGTATATAGCATTGCTTCTAGTCAAGAAATGGTTTTCACATTGGTAGCACTTTAACAATTGCAATAACATTGAGTCATATTTTCCATTTACATTCCTCTTTAATACACCTTTCTTCCCCCTTCAATTCCCTTCAACATTTTCTCCTAATGAGAAGCATCGCATTCCGATTGCAAATTGCAACTGCCTCTTACCAAACATGACCTTAGCTCATTGTCAATGCTTTCTCAGTGATAAGTGCATTCGTGATTAGTTCATAATTTTATATCCCTTAGGTTTGAGAGCAACCGCAATTGTATTAGCAAAAAAAAAAAAAAAAAAAAAGAGCTATAAAATCTTTACTCTAGTATGTTCTTTTATCCACTAACACCACCTGTTAGGCTGTAACTATTAGGAATAAGCCTTGATTGACCAAGTGGGCTCCCATGCTGCACATTTGAGAATTTCAACACCATGTGTGGTCGTGTGGAGGCCTATACACTCCTATGTAACTATGTTCAGCCACGCTCGACGCTAACACAAATTATTAAAAAAGACCGTCTACTTTATTATAAAAGTAGACCAATTCCTTGCCCGCTAAAATTCTTAAGCTCCCTTAAAGCCTAATCAAGTTATACATTTATATGTCATTATTGGGCCAGCATGGCTTGGTCTACTTGTATCTAGTAGACCGTCTCTCCCAAGACTTTCTGCGACGCTAAATAGCCCTCGCTTGAGCGGGCATGTTAGGGTTATATTTATTGATTGGACCTCAACCATCAACTTGGTTTTTTGTTGAGTTATTGCAACTACAAACACACACATGTTACTCCAAGTCTCCAAGGTCTCGAAAGTCCGAAACCAGGAAATAAACACACCCCTAACAATGCTTATCTAAGATAACACAGCAGGTGTAACATACCTAATGAATGAACCTAACACAAGCCACTGTAATAGCAGTTGATCAAATTAAGTGACATTAACAAATTCAGTCTTTTCTAATGTGCCACTTTTAGTTCAATGTCAAAAATTTCCACCTATCACCAATAACTAAATTTTGCTCACCAATATCTGACCTTTTTAAACTTCCAAAACATACCACATTGCCAATTTTCCACTATACATATTCTCGCAATCATGAAGTTGGAGGTTCGATTCTCATCTACCACGACTTCTTAAAATTGTCACAATGCCACTAACCCAACTATACATAAATATATTTAACAAAATTTCACACCAAAATAACGAGATCAAGGGGGGACCCACCTGTACGGACTCAGCGTGATCAGCCAAACTACGATACTCCGGATTAACCTTGGACCCACCCGAATACCCGACAGTGGTCCTAACAACGCCGCCTAAGCACCCGAACACAGCTTCGGATCTCCAGAAGCTTCCGAGCGCAAACACGGCGGTTTTCAACTGTTGGGTCGCCGGAGTTGCGACTTCCGGGGTTCGATCCGGCAGCCTAATGCTAAACGCCGGTACGAGGATCCCGGCGAGTAAGAAAAAGACAAAAAGGAGTTTATAATGTTGGTGATGGGAGACAGCTGTTGGTGGAGACATTGTTTTTAGTTTAGATTCTTTTTGTCGGGTGTTTGTCCACTAACTGAAATTCTGAAAGAGAGCTATTTAGGGGGGACGTGGTACTAATGGCCTAATGGGCTCATTCAACTAAATCATTAGCTTAATTGGTGAGTCATTAAAACTAACTAGTTTTTAATCCCATGATATTTGAGAAAATTGAAATTTAGAATTTAATATTATATTTTTTTATCGGATTGAACAAATTATAATGTTGTTCATTGGGAATGCATATACGATTGGTATTTGAATGGAATGTTGAATGTAAATAAATACATTTATTTGTGATTATGTAAAAGTAATTGTAAAGAAAACTTTGAAGTAATTGTTTTTATTTGTTTAATGTTGTTATTTTCTATGTGAATTTGGTTTTGAAGTGAGAAAATGAAAATATTGATGCAACTACTACCCAAGGTGGATTAGATTAGGAAAAGTTTTTTTTATTTTTGTTACAATGTTGTCATTGAATTAGTGTTTTGCTTAATTAGTATTGGTAGGTTTATTTTGAAAAAACTAGTGAGTGAGGAAGAGAGAATTGTAATTAACTACACATGTTAGAGGATAATGATAGGATAACATGGTGTAATTGTGTTATAGGATAATGTGGTGTAATGCTTGAGCTTAAGATTCAGGATCTATTACATACACCTTATAGTAGATACTATCAAGTATTTATGTATGTATCTTTATGTATCTATTGACAAAAAATATATTAAAACTACATAAAAACATCCTAAGTTAAACTTGAGAGTCGGTAATGTCAGGTGTATCTATTAATTTGCCCTTAAGATTAGACCTCGTAATAAAATGAGCTTAATTAATCATTTTTAGTTACCATTGTCATAAAAATGGTCAATCAAACCAAATAGTGACTTATTTAACTATCTAATTTTTAATAGAAATTAGACGGCCTCATACAAGGCTTTTTGTAAAACAATAAGGTCACTAATTTTGCTTTTGTTTTAAGAAATGAAAAAAAATAGCATGTAATAAACTAATACCGTATCTTGATATTGGAAATTGAGAAAGACGGAAATTTGATTTTGATTATTAATATTATTTTGGTTTAAGTTGTGTTCACATCAGTTCATTTGCAGATCTTGTGTAACATCGTTCTTTTCGTATGACTCTTAAGTATTTTGTATTAAAGCTTTTATATGAGCTTTAAAACTTATGGAAACATTTGAGACATCAAAATCATAGTATACTTTTTGCCATATTGGTAAATCCTTTTGCAACCTTAAAAGTACAGATATCTAATCAAAATTTTATGGTTAGACGGTCCTATACTCTTGTGATAATTTTAGACTACTAATTGTTGAGATTCAACTGTATTACGAATTTGAACCAATTTGTCACTATAGTGACCTAGTATCAAATTAATTAAGTTTAATTATTTGTCCAACATATTCAAATTTATCCATTGATATGAATATATCAAAGTATATACTTGATTTGTTTCGCTATGAATAATAATAAAATGATTGATGTAATAGAGTAAAGGAATTAAGTTGTTTACATGAAAACGATATATAAAATGGTTAAAGTATAATATGTTTAAATATTTTATACGAAAATCATGTTTGAATGCTTAGACTATTGGGAAATTCGATGCCACAATCTCATGGGAACAATATAATGGTACGAAAAATAAATTAGCAAATTGATAAACAAAAGAAAAAATAGTCATAAATGTGCTTTTATTATGTGCGCACTCAAATGAAAACAGTTGTTGGTTCCCACGTCTTCCGAAAAGAAGCATACATAACACCATGCAAGAGATAAATTAATGCTAAACAAGGTTTTATTCCATGTTTTCGCGAGAAAGTATTGTTCTTAAGCTTCACCTGCATCAATGTGGCTTTCACCAACATTCTCGGTGTTCTCCTTTACCACCTCGTCAACATAAATGCAAAGATCACGAAACTCTTCTAAGGTGAGGTCCTTTAAGCTCATGCATCCATCCATGCATAAATCTAGAAGAATGCTCCCTTTCAATAAGCAATCTTCTTTTTCTTGCTCTTCCATTGCCTCTTTGATTTTTGTTATTCTCCCCTGAATAAATTTTTTGCAAGCCTTGTCTAGTACTTCTTCGATTTCATCAATCGGTATGGTACCAAACACAACTGCCTCATCATCTAGTAAAATGAGAACCCTCATCTCTTCACTACCAGCATTCTCAAAATTAATATCTCCCCTACACATATCTAGCCTCAAAATATTGGATGAAAGACTTGAAAAGATGGTTTATGATTTAAAAATTTTGAGAGACTTATAGAGGTTTATTTGGAAATATAATTGTAATGATAGAATCAAATTTGAGATGATTTAATTTGTAATGGAAGAAAATCGTGACGTCAGTGTCGTACTGGAATTCTTAATATGCTTATCTTTTCAAGTAAGGGTGACTGTTAATAAAAGTTTATTTCACTATTTTAATGAATTTAATTAAGATATGTTAATTGACATCCCAATATGGATTCCTTATTACTGTAGATATATAACAAGTAATCCTGATATTAATTGTCAACATTTTGTTCCAAAATTACGATGAATTATAGTTAGCAAGTTATATAAATGAGTCTTTATTGGTATTGGGTTGGGCCGAAATGTATTAAAAAATTTATATTAAACAACAAATAAAAAAAAAAAGGAAAGTATGTATCAACCATCGCCAATTATCAAATTGCTACCCAAATTTTTCATGGAATATTTGCATTTTTAAAAAATTTTAAGTTGAAAATGGGAAAAACTTATGTGAGAGGGTGGGTATTAATTTCGTAAACATCAAACATATGACGGTATTATCAACTTGAGTTTGATTTTTGTACTAATGTTGAAAGTTTAATATTATTATTCAATTGAATAAAGTTGAAACATCATAAACACATTGAATTTCTTAATATGCGTATGTTTTCAAGTCAGGGTTATTTTTTTGATAAATTCAATATCTTTGATTAAGATATGCTGATTGGCAACCGAATTTAGGATAATAAGTATTGGGTATGATACCCAGCCCTAACCCGATCCATATAAGTACTTGAATACTTCGCCGACACAAAACTCAAACGGCTTGAGTTAGTGCTATGGTGTCGAACCTGACACATATAACCCATATACTATAACAAGATTATTCAAAATAATTGAGTTACGATGCAATTCAATTTACTTTCTCGATATGTGGAACCAACCCAAATCAGAAATGATAACCAAAATAATTAATTCCACCCTAAAAATAAAAGAGGCAATCCGACATAAAATTAATGAGTTTGGGTCTAGGGTTTTCAACTATTTAAGTAGATCGGTTGACAAAAATGTAAGTTGGATCGGGTTTATACTTGATCTAACACGATTTGTTGGCCAACCCTATTTGCTAGGTCGGGCTCAAAGTGTGTTGAAATTTATTACAAACAATTGATTTTTTTTTTAAAATAACATTTTTTTTTTTTTTTTGGTGAAAATGTAAGCATTCATTAAAAAAACTCCAACCAACCAGATTACATCCTAAACTCCTTGATTAAACAAGAAGTTGAACACTAAGCAAAACACACCCTGACTACAAACATGACAAACTCTCAAGGCAAAACAGACTGAAGCCAAGCTTTATCAGACTGTTTAACAACCCCTAAACCTTTGTTGTCTAGCCTAATCCTAGCATCTCGAAGCAAGGTGTTATTTTTGTTAAATAACTTAGTTTTATAATTTCATGTCGAGTTTGGTCTTGCTTGTCAAGACTTGTCAACTCTACCATAAATCGGTACTTCCAAACAACTAGAGCATGAAACAATAAAAACCAATATGACAAGGCTTTTATTTCAAATGTTAGATAAACTAACAAAAAAAACATAATGTCATAAATTATTATCTTCTCGAAACTATTAAAAAGTGAGATAAACTCTGACTTGATACTTACAATTAAGAAAAAGCATAAAACATTAGAAAAAAAAAAGAGAAAAAACATATGTCATAAAATTCTTCTCTCTAAATTGATAAAAAGTGATGGTCCAACGGAGTGCTTAGAAGGCTAGGCACGAATGGGCCTGAGAGGCACCGGCCCGTATTCCTTCCACTGACAAGAGCGGGAGGTGCACGTTGCTCTGTGAAACCAGCCTCACGCAGTCCCCTCCTCTCTAAGGACCACGACTCCTAGGCCTTCGCCAAGGTAGCATGGCCCAACTCCCAACTTGGAGAGGGCGAGCCAGATTATTGCCAAGCTCAGACCCGGCCCAACCTTCCGAGCCCGCGTTCCATCACACTAATGCTCCCACTTGGGTTACAAGCTCAAGTCACTGAGCTCAGCGGTCTAAAGATCTGCTCTCTCGAATATGAACCTATAATTTTTCTTGTTTGTAAACGATGTGGGACTTGTTTTTTGACTTCTTTGTAGAAATGAAACTTCGGCATTTGGAGTAGTCTCTTATTTGTCATTGCAAGTGGTTTGGATGTATGCTCTCATTAATGTCTCCAACATGCTTCTCTTAACCAAACATTCATTTCTAATGAACAAGAAAAAAGTTCCACATTATGATTACTTGATATTTAAACTCAATGGAAGTTGAAGATTGTCAAGTAAACAGCAGAACTTTCCAGAAATTGTTGCACATTCTTAACTTCAGGCATCACTTTTGTATATCTTGTTAATCCATTCAACAGCTTATAGATGTATACTTTGAGTGACATGTTCAGTACACTTCTTTATCAGACATCACACATCAGTACTTTGCTAGTATCGCATATGAATGACCGTGATATCCTCCAAGTAACAAACACTTGACATATTTTCATTCAGTGATGTAGACGAGACTTACAAATGCTTAATTGGTCCAGAATAATAATAAGACAAAAAGGTCACTTACATAATCAATGGAATGTCTCCGTGCTTGTTCCAGACAACTTATATTAATGCGGGAGGTCCCAACGACAAAGAGAACTATGCTAAATGCTCGCAAGTGAACCCTCACCAGTCACCATGAAGGGGACTTTCAGTATGCACATGACTGGTACAACTTCAAGGACAAAGCATGCCAAACCTAGCCTAAATAGACTAGTTTGGTACCCGACTTAACTGATTTTGTTACTTAGACATCATTTTGTCCCAAAAGAAAGAAAAAACAACCCACTTTACTGTTCAGTTTCATCACAATAAGAAATATCTTGCCAACCTGCGGCTTGCCTAATGTACAAGATACACTTATGAGTTATGACTTGGAAGATCGCTTTGATCGCCATGGACCAAAATATAAGTCTGTATTGATCGTTCAATGAAACTAGCTCAAGAACATCAAACATCTCATGTGGTCGAAGAGGGAATGAGCCGATTAATATAGATGAATAGCTACCGGCCAACATGTTGTAGCAGTTCAAATCAGCTACACTTAAAGCAATATCATCTATAAACTCAAACCAAGAACTGTTGTTTGTCGATAAAAAGGGTTATACTTAGTAGGTTAAGATTGTTAACCATCAAGTTGTCTCGTTTTCTGAAAGCAGTCTACTGTAACAAACCATATGGCATAGAGGTGAATATAGCTTTAATTTGCAAATTCCATATAAGTAGTCTTGGCTAGGGCCTAGGTTGATTATATTTGTTCTCTTGAGGATAGCAAGAATGTTGAGAAGGCCACAATTGATACGGAGTAAAGTGATGGAAATTACACCAACAAAAGTTAATAAAGAGTGGTTAACAATTCATAAATTAAACGTAACTGTGAAATAAGACCTCTGAATAAATGACATGCTCGAAAATAATTGATACTAGTATATTGGACGTATCATGTCAATCTACAATCCATCATTGCCTTCATTGCCTTCATTGCCTTCATCCAGATCAAAAAAGAAACCAGATTTCTACTTTAGAATGGCATAGAACTCTGTTTCTCACTTACCAAATGTAATGGTAGTCAGTAAGACAACCACTACCTTAAGAATCAATGAAGTTAAATTTACTAGGTACTGAAAAAACCACTGAACAAGAGAAGCCTATCTGTGATTTCAGCTACTCAAGATATGCTAGCAATCGCTTGGACGTTATAAATTGTCACGATTCAGGGCTCTTATACATACTGTTCTATACTTGTGCTAGTTATATTTTCATCCTCGGTTGAACTTTTATGATTTTAGTTCTGAACTTCAACTTTGTCACTAAGTCTGGTGAACTTAGAACACAGGAAATAGGATAGGTGTACGGGACAAGGCGCCTTTTTGGCCTGGTTCTTTCTTGTTAGAACGTGTAAATATCCATGCAAACACACTTGAATTCTTTGAACAATATGCGAAATTCTTCATTTCAAAGTCGACACCACTGTAAGGAAATCAGCTTCATCACAAGGAATGGTTATGCCTGTTTCGTGTTTGAAGCCATATTCTTCTTCAGATTGTTGAAGAAGAGTCCTGAACTCAAGGTGAGCCAACCATGGTATCGGAACGATATATCTGATTCGCCTGTCACCAACATAAACCACAAAATGGCCTTTCGGGACGTCTTGAGGAAGTGCATCCTTGTTCTTGCCGAAGCTCGAGCATCTCTTCAGAATTTGTTTGAGAGCCATTGCATTACTAGGTTGTCTATTCGACCTTTTTAGAGCCATAGCATTGAACTATTTTCACTACTATTTCCTTGAGACCAGCGTTCCAGAAGAATGCTGAGGGAAAGGAAGGTAGATATAAGGTTTAGAGCTAGGTCCAAGACTCACACAGGTATTTATAAGATGTTCTACTGATCAAGTGTGGGTCAAGCACATGATATGGAACATTATCTGTCATTTCCCTGGTTTGGTCTGTTTTTATTCCAAAATAGGTATGCGCACTTCTTACACCAGCATCCTAATTCACAGGAGTCAAGAGATAAGGTACGAGTTAAAAGAGACGATTTCCGTTTGAATTGAGGATAACTTTATCCACAAAATGAGTTGAAAAAAGTAATTAGTCTAACACAGTCTAATTTTAACTTAATTACTTAAAAAGAAAACGATTTCGTACAAGACTTACCACCACCATGCAAGTAAGTAAGTAACTTAATTTGGAGTCAAATGAACAAACGATAGTTAAAAACCGTAGATGCTGACAAATTCCCAGCTTCTTCTGCTTAGCATAACAAACATGAGGTGCTGCTCCGCCTGAGGTTTGAGTCCCTACGCTGCTGTCTCCTACAAAGACATATGACCCGTTTATGTCTCCTCCTTTCGGATTTATATCACTTCTTATTAAATTTATCACTTCTTGCATGTGTTTTTCTCTTTGTGTTCCCTCTTCAAGTCTTCATAATAAATTGTAATTTCTGTAATATAGTGTTGCCTGGTGCTGCATGGTGACACGATAAGAAGTAACCAAAGCTCAGCTCTCGATCGTAAGAGAAACAATGTCGCCAATGCCTATTGTTGGCTAGTGAGTTCTTTAATTGTTTTTGTTTGGTTGTTGCTAGATTGACATTGTTGCAATGAATCCTCATCAAGAGGACCCTAGCACCAGGAGAAGTTCTCGGATAGAATTTTGCATTGTGTGAAGAAGCATTTACTTGTATATCGAATGCCTTGAACTTTAAATAAATACAACCGATGAAGTACTTTTTTTTAGTTTCAACTCATTTGAATTTAGTATAATCAATACCAGTTAGAAAAACAAATCCGAATGTGAAGTGATGTTTTGGCTTATTTCAAGAAATAATTCTCATTTAACTTAGATGTCATTAAGTTCTAGCCTAATGGAAATTTCATACAAATCTATCTCAAATTGTTTGTTTACTTTAAACCATGTAACATTTTTTTTTTTTTTTTGTAACATGAGAACCTGCAACTACTATCTTAAGTGGGCTCTGGATAAAACTTTAGACGTGCGCAATAGCTTGCAAACCACACACACTTAACTAGCCACACTATCGATCACTAATGTGAGAGACTTCGGCTCACAACATTATGAGTTGTACTATTATAATTTTTTAAGTAGGCAAACAAATTATATTGGAACTCATTAGGCAGGCATGAATGCCCTATATATGCCCTATATATGAGTTTCCCAAGCAAGCTCTATGCTTCCATATTGGCCATCAGGTATTCAGGTAACAAGTCGTTAACTTGTCTGCGTTTTTCCGATTTGACGCTTTCCAAGCCATTCACCAAAGTTGTACGCTTAGAGAAAGTGAGCAATTGAAACTTGCCGAGTTGCCGTCCTGATTCTCTTTTGAGATTGGTCACCTGAGAGAACAACCTCAGGCTGAGACTACTACCTAGAAGGCTAGAACAAAGGTTAAAATCGTTAATGACTTCAGTAAGTTGGTTAATGGTCCTCCAGACGCTTCTCAGCTTGTGTTCTTGTCCGTTACTTCTCTAATTATGACACTGGGTCCACCTAGGGGTGAGCAACACCGGGTACTCGGTCCAAAACCGAGTACCCGGAACCGGTTCCAAATTTTAGGAACCGGAACCGGAACTATTACAACCGGTTCCTAAAATTTTGGAACCGGAACGGGCGGTTCCAACACCAGTTCCGGGTACCCGATTAATTTTAAATAATAATAAATTTGATAATTTTTGCTTATAAATATGTGAGTTTTTTTGGTAATGAACTAAAAACCCATAA
>CAAKMY010044269.1:0-31280 GCA_901111285.1 Corrigiola litoralis | reverse complement strand
TTTTTTTTAATTTTTTGTGTTATTTGGCACTTTTTCATCCGTTTTTATCTCATATATATGTTTAATTTGTATAATTTTGTTCTGGTTGTTTTTGTTTTTGATCATTTTATGTGTTTTTTCGTATTTTTTTTACATTTGTGCATTCACTTTACCTTATATGTGCAATTTATTAGAACTGCATGTACATTTTTAATTATTTATTGATTATTGTCAAAATATTGGTCTAGCTCAATTATATATGTCCAAAATATTTGTGCTATTTGTACAATTCTCTTTTGCCATGATTTTGAGGAAAATGTGTTTTAGTTGTGCTATTTCACGAAATATGTGTTAGTGTTGGTAATGGTTCGTCAGTTCACTTATGAGAAGCCATTTAAAATCATTTGTGCAATGAAAAAGTTGTGAATGTGTAAAATATTAATGTTATTTGTGCAATTAGTGTGCTTAGTTTAGTTAGGCTTCTCTTTTTTGGTACCTACTCCACTGTCAATCAAAAATGTGTATGCATGTTTTGGTATGAGCGAGGTGAACTTGCGATGATATCGAAGTTGTTACTTGTATGAAACTTTAGCAAATCTTTGGAAAGAATTATCTGTCAGTTTTAATAGATTGAAGTCATGTATGCCTTTATCTATATTCTTTGTGTTGCTTATTTTAATTTTTGTAAATGTGGTCTTAGTCTTTGCCCTGTTTCTTGTGTCCTTCGACGTTTCACAAGATGATATGTATAGTATATTGATTTTATGTTTTCTACTGGCTGACATAAAATTTTGCATTCATGAATATATTGACTTGCAATGAAGGTTGGAATGAGCTAGCTTGGAATGAAGGTTTTCGCAAAGTTGAGGTAGGATGGGATAACAAGGTCTGCGCAGATTTGATGAAGGGAGAGTACCCCTCAAGGTCCTCTCCAATATCTTGTCATGCACTGTCGTAACATTATATTCAATCAACAATGGAGCATCAAGATTGAGCATGTCTTTAGGGAAGGGAACCGAGCAACAAACTGGTTGGCGAATAGAGGAGTTCATTGCCCTAAAAGGATGAATATTGTTCAAGCATCCCATCAAGATCTTAGGGAGATAATTAGAGAAGACAATTTAGGCATAGCTTGCCCTCGGCTTGTGAGGTCAAGTAATCATCTTTAGTTGAGGTTTACTCTCTCGTAGTATAAAAAAAAAAACTTGAATAATATCTTATAAATATTCTCAAACACTTGTACAATCTATCATGCATTGTCGTATGATGGTCTACCCACATTTTTTTTTTCTTTCTTGAAGCCAAGTGTTACTAGCAAATAATAAATTCATCGAAAAGCAACGAAATCAAAGAGCAACCTCTTTCCTCCTGTCGGTTTATTTTTTTTCCCCGTATTATGTGGGTTGACAGCCACACATAAGAATTCTACCTGCAGTAAAACATTATCTACATACCATGTTCATATAAGCTGATCATAACAAAGATATATCTTGTAGGAGTCCTACAGCTAAACAATAACAACCAGACCCATGATATGGAAAGTCCCACAATAAGTTAACCACTCTATCATTGCACTTCAAATATGAAAATTTATCTCTACACAACCGACTTCATAACAAACGTACTATATATATTATACATATGATGCTTGTCCTCACAAATTAAAGCTCTGTATTATTCCTTCCTGCTCATCATTCACCTATTGAGCCTCTGCCCTATTCCTTTCAACTAATTATTCATTGATCACGCAGTACCAACATGGATAGTGAGAGTATACTAGCAGCAGTAGGGGTTGAGTTCCGTCCAACTGACGAAGAGCTTATCAACATTTATCTTAAGAGAAGAATCAATGATCTACCACTGCCTCCAGCGACGCTTATTTACGACTTCTTTGATTTGTCTAAGGTTCACCCTCGTTTTGTGTTCAATGTGATGCCATACGCGTGGATGCCGACCAAAGAAGGTGGTCACCAAGAAGCATATTTCTTCCACTCACCAAAGAGCGAGAACAAGAAAAACATCAAGCGAGAAGTCAAAGGAATTGGAACATGGGAAGGGAAGTCTAAAGTTACGAGAATTGTAGCCTCTGATTCTGGTCAGGACCGTCAGGTAATTGGTTTGAGAAAACAGTTCAGGTTCGTTGAGAAAGATCCAGCAACAGCAAGCACGGGCAAACATTTCAAGTGGATAATGCATGAATACTCACTTGAGAAGAACAAAGATGTAGTTCTGTGCCGGATCATAAGGAAACAGGATAAAAAGAAGAATGAAACTAGGGGTCAGGAATCAACTCGCACGACGCAGATTGATGACTCTTACCATGACAGCAAGCGCAGGCGCATCGACTTTAGGCCACCTGACGGCTATGCTGCGAGCATTCTAACCTCAAGTGCACAACAGCCCCGGCCGGAGGCAAATCGGACGGAAGAAAAGTTTATGACTGTCAACAATAACTATCCTGTTCAGAGTAAAAATGTGGACCCAGAAACTGATCAAGGTACCTCTAGTCATGACAACAAGTGCAGGCGCATCGACTCTAGGTCACCTGCAGGCTATGCTGCTAGCCTTCTAATCGCCTCAAGTGCACAACATCCGGTACCAAAGGCGAATCGGACAGAACAACAGTTAATGTCTGTCAACAATAACTATCCTGTTCAGAGTAAAAATATGAACCCAGAAACTGATCAAGGTACCTCTAGCCATGACAACAAATGCAGGCGCATCGACTCTAGGTCACCTGCAGGCTATGCTGCTAGCCTTCTAATCGCCTCAAGTGCACAACATCCGGTACCAAAGGCGAATCAGACAGAACAACAGTTAATGTCTGTCAACAATAATTATCTTGTTCAGAGTAAAAATATGAACCCAGAAACTGATCAAGGTACCTCTAGCCATGACAACAAATGCAGGCGCATCAACTCTAGGTCACCTGCAGGCTATGCTGCTAGCCTTCTAATCGCCTCAAGTGCACAACATCCCGTACCAAAGGCGAATCGGACAGAACAACAGTTAATGTCTGTCAACAATAATTATCTTGTTCAGAGTAAAAATATGAACCCAGAAACTGATCAAGGTACCTCTAGCCATGACAACAAATGCAGGCGCATCGACTCTAGGTCACCTGCAGGCTATGCTGCTAGCCTTCTAACCGCCTCAAGTGCACAACATTCGGTACCAAAGGCGAATCGGACAGAACAACAGTTAATGTCTGTCAACAATAACAATCCTGTTAAGAGTAAAACAATGGACCCAGAAACTGATCAAGGTACCTCTAGCCATGACAATAAGCGCAGGGGCATCGACTCAAGGTCACCTGATGGCTATGCTGCAAGCCTTCTAATCACCTCAAGTGCACAACATCCCGTACCTAAGGCGAATCTGACAGAACAACAGTTACTGTCTGTCAACAATAACTATCTTGTTCAGAGTAAAACAATGGACCCGCAAACTGACCAAGATACCTCTAGCCATGACAGAAAGTGCAGGGGCATCGAATTTGGGTCACCTGGCGGCTATGTTGCTAGCATTCCAATCACCTCAAGTGCACGACAGCCCCTGGCAAATTGGACGGAAGAACAGTTTATGACTGTCAACAATAAATATCCTGTTCACAGTAATATTATGGACCTGGAAACTGATCGAGGTACCTCTAGCCAGGACAGTAAGCGCAGGGGCATGGACTCGAGGTCACCTGTTGGCTATGCTTCTAGCCTTCCAATTACCTCAAGTGCACAATATTTCCTGCCTCAGACGAATCGGACAGAAGAACAATTAATGTCTGTCAACAATAACTATCCTCTTCAGAGTAAAACAATGGACCCGGAAACTGATCAAGATACTTCTAGCCATGACAGCAAGCGCAGACGTATCGAATCTGGGTCACCTGACGGCTATGATTCTAGCATTCCAATCACCTCAAGTGCAGAACTTCTCCTGCCTCACGCGAATCTGACAGAAGAACAGATAACGTCTATCTGCAATGAGTTTCCTCTTTTGGCTAAACCAATGGACCCGGTAACAGGAATGATGCTGGAAGACATACTACGCATGATGCAGGCCGAAAGCATAAAATCAGAAGTGAGAAGTGTTGCACTACCTGCTCCGCTTACCATACAAAACTACTATCACCTCTGTTGAGATACGGTTGTCAAATCACTGTGATTGTACATATGGTTGGGTTAGTCATGTTCAGAACGTTGGAAGTTACCTACGGCTGCTGTGAGATACTAGAGCTATTTGTAGAATGAGGTTGAATGGCTGTACGTTCCAGAGAGTTTTGAAGATGTTCTTTGGCTGTGAGATGACTACGGTGACTGGCCTTTCGTTCAAGAAGCCCACGATCTGGCCAAAGCTGAAGATTGATATCTTATGTTGCTTTCCTTAGTTATTTAGTTTATGTTATTTAAGCTTTGTCAAAGGAAAAATAAAGGTGGCAGACTTGTTAACTGTACTTATTAAGGCCAGCTGTGGCTTGTTGTTTCTTACTATTGGATAGTACGTTTGGATTAAAGTTTCATAAGTATACCTGCAGATTATAGTTCTGTTCATGAGCTTCATTTTTGTATGGTGTTTTTTGTTGTGCTCTGGAATGTTTTGGAAACGTAAATGTTATGTTGCTATAGTAGAAGTTTTACGGCTAATGTCTCAGTGATTTCCTGTAATTGTTTATAAAAGATTTGAAGGTACGATTACTAAAATCCACCAATTTTCAGGAGCAGAAATTCTAAAATTTGTAATATAAGATTAGTTGAATCACTTTTCACTTTTAATTTGCAATCCGTACTTTGACCATAGTCGTCATCATCATGCATATAGCTGCTGCTGCTGCTTCTAGCTCCTCTCTTTTCTTTCTTTATGTCTTCTTCTCCATCTTCATCTTCGTCTTCTCCTGCTGCTTCCTCCTCCATCTTTTCCTTTAGCTAGGCACCATGCATACCTAACACGCTCTTTGTTCTATTAGAAGAAGTTGCGTTAGAAGAAGTACCATTCTATTAGTGAGCACACCATCTGAAATGTAAAAAAATAGTAAAACCTCTGCAGTACCACCAGAACTAAAGCAACATGCTAGCTACGACATCCCGTGACATAGAAATGCTTCTAGAGTACCTATTCAGCTACCTCACATCTCTGAAAGAGGCAGTCATTACATCAATATAGCTCGTCATTCATACAATTTAAAGTATATTTAACCAAATTTCAAGGCAACAACATCACATGCCCTCACCCTATAGCATAAACTTCAACATCCCGGTGACATAGCAATGCTTCAATGAATTTTTTGACCAAAAATATTTGTTGCCCTATTCATTTGCGAAAGCAGCTTCTGAAAGAGTCATCGATGGGTATATAAACCGTTTACTAGACTAAAGTGGTAGGGTCAATCAAGGGGGTGAAACTATGGAAGAGCACGCAACCTGTGACAAACCATCATCATCAACTTAAACAGATCACTTTAAGCCATGCTCGAATTTTTTTTGGACAGGCAGCAAAAGAGCAGAGTATCTGATTGCCTGATATGCCAATAAAAAGGTCCTCCGTTTGTGTGAATGCAACAAATAAGCAGCTTACTATCCAACTATCCTAGTAACTATGTTGCCATGACACTGTATCCTAGGTGACACTCCCAATTTCAGGAGGTACCATGGTTTAACGGTGGTTAGGTCGCGTTTACTGGGGACTCTATGGTTTAACGGGGGAGGAGGACCATGAATGGTTCATTTGTTACATAAAAAACTTTGTATTGGATGCTCCCATATGCCCCTCAAAATCAATGTGTGAAAGTTCTAGAAGCTCACCCGCGCAACTTTGGGAAGAACCTATTAGATGGGCCTGGTCCCCAGATGGTAGCAAGGTCACTTCTGGTGGTGCTGATAGGATGGTTTGTATTTGGGGCACAACAAGTCGTCGAATCTTGTACAAGCTCCCTGGCCACACTGACTCCGTGAACGAATGTGTTTTCCACCCCAAACAAACCTATCATAGGATCTTGCAGTCAGTGGTGTAGCTGGAAGTCTAAGAATCTGCCCTAAGCTTGCTGATGGGATGGCTAATCATGCGGACCAAGTGGTCGAAGGGTTTGCTTTGATTTTAGGAGGATTTGAACAATTAAGGTTACGCATTCAGCAAGAATTTTCTTGCATTACATGTTCTTTTAGTTCGGGTATGGCAAGCGTAAATTCATTACTTACCTACAAGCGAAGATGGATTTTTCAGTAAATTAAAGCTGACCCTCATTTGCAGAGCGTATTCCTTACCTATTGTCATCTCATTGAAATTAAGCCTTTTCAATTCAACTGTAGTCACGGCAAAATATATTCTCTGATTACTGTTTTTTTCTTTCTTATTCTAACTTCCTCCAGTAGAGAATCTTCAATTGTTGACAACAAAATGGTGTTAATGTATGTAGCTAGACGCTCGCGATTGTGTTCAAGGGTAGAACGTAGCAGCCCCTGTGAGGTTTTGGGCGATTCTGATACACAACAAGCAGTCTATTCTCGTCCATTGTGTGGCTCACTTACCGTGATGACATACAATACATTTATTCTGCTTTCGCCTACTCCGTATATCATTGTCGACGTTCCATTTGAAACCTTTGAAACAATATGGGAAGATTTGTCCAATGATATATTCTTTTTCCGATAAGCAATATAACTAGCTTTCATTAGAAAAAAAAAATAACGGGAAATCCCCAACGAACAAACAACTAAACTAAAGTCTGAACATCAGTAATCATTCCTCCTTTCTTAGAGAGTTGATGAGCTTCACGAACATCCTCTCGTTCAACCTTGACGATTCATTTTATCCTTGCCACCATCGTCTCAAATCTATCCGTCTCTTCGAATGACTATGTCTAGGCATCTCAAACAAGATTCTGAATCAGCTGGTTCAGTATATATAGTATGTGTAGGACTGAGTAACCATCATTGTCAAGTTATCCTAATTATTTCCTGGAAACCACAGTGGGAGCCAAAATTCAGTCCTATGGTGTATTTGCTGTTGAGCAATAGCTGTGAAGAAATTCAGACCTTTCTTGCAGAAGCTATTACAGACTTCTTGAGTTCTTTCGAGAAGAAATTATAGCAGCTGGCCAGCTGCTCAACATATTCGATGAGCCTAGTTCAAGCTACTATGTACAAAAGCGGTTAAATTCTTTGCGAATGATGTGCCACGTCAATAATTAATGGTGAAAAGTTAACGTCCGTTATTAGAGGGGTACCACGTGCGGTAAAAAAACTAACCTCAGGGGTAACATGTGCGGAAACTTAATTTCGTGAATACCACGTGCAAAATGTCAAACTACAGGGATACCACGTGACTTTTCCGAAGAATATTTTATGATATTTAGAAAATTAAGGTATAAAATTACACAAATCCATAGGAGAGACAGTCTACATTTATGATTAAAGTAGAAGAGTTCTCTACAAGTTAATTATCTTAAGCTTCATACAAGCCCAAATCAAATTAGGGATATACATCTTTTTATTAGGTTAGCATGGCTATAAACAGTTTCTCCCAAGACTTTCTAATAAAAAATATTTCATAGATAAAAAGTTTATAAAAAATAATATAATAAACATAAAAAATCAAAATATATCAAAATAAAACGGTGTAGATAACATGCTCTTTATATCTTAGTTCGAAATATTGAACTTTTCTTTTGCTTCTTATTTATTCATATTATCTGTTCTAGCTAGTTGAAATGGTATATTTCAATCCAACAAAATTATATTTGTAAGTTCCAACCAATTGATTATCCTAATTAAGCAATAACCATATCTAAATTGTCTAATTCATTAGCATCTTTTATCTAGACAAAGCAAAGCAAAAGAATAACCCAACCTTTTAATTATGTGTAGAGATGGCAATGGGGCGGATATGGGGCGGGTGAAGCCATATCCATATCCGCCCCATTTATATTTTCATCACCCATATTCATATCCATACCCATTTATATATTTTTTCATCCACCCATATCCATATCCACCGGGTGAAGCGGGTGCCCGATGGATATCCTTATAAAATAGAAAAAATTCTAATTTATATAAAAAATTCACCACATATGGTAAAATCAATTATAATCGTTTGAGATATCATCAATGGCAAATTGAAGATGCATAACAATCAATGTTGCTAAGCTTATTAAGTACTAATCCATATAACAAATAATAAAAATATATTAGTTTGTACTTTGTGAACTTTTAAAAATAACATTTTTATCTTTTTATTTATTTTATTTCGGGTGGGATATCCAACGGGTGAATAAACGGGTGAAATATCATCACCCATATCCGACCCAAAATTCACCCATATACATACCCGACCCGTAATTATTTCTAAAAGTGTCACCCATACCCGCCCCATTTAATTTCGGGTGAACCGGATACCCGATGGGTGCGGGTGGAGTTGCCATCCCTAATTATGTGAGAAAACTGTTAATTATTTATTACCACACAAACTGAGTCTCGTCTTTCAGCTTCAGCCGATCGACCTCCCAGTAGTCCTTGCCGACTAGGGTAATGGGGCAAGAGTTCACTTGGTGAGCGCACATTAAAAGTAACAACCGTAAGTTCCCACGTCGAAAAAAAAAATTAAAAACTACCCAAGAGACAATACCAACTTATAATTCTTCGACCCAAACTTTTTTCCATCTTAACCCAAAACTATTTCGACTAGCCTTTTATTTTGCCTCCTCTAATCCAACAAAATTATATTTGTAAGTTCCGACCAATCGATTATCCTAATTAACCATATTTGAATCGTCCATCCAACTCATTAGCATCTTTTATATAGAAAAAGTAAAGCAAAATAACATAAATGGCTTAAATAACCCACCTTTTAATTAGGCGACAAAATTGTTAATCATCCATTATCATACAAACTGAGTCTCGTCTGTCAGCTTCAGCCGATCGACCTCCCTTTAGTCTTTTCCACCTAGGGTCATGGGACGGGAGTCTGCTAAGTTAACGTACCTTAAGAGTAAGGCCCGTTCTCTTCACATGAATTCCAGTAAGTTTCAATTCCTTCCAGTTTTCTCCAATTTTTAAGCTCCTTTCAGTTCCTTCCAGTTAATTCCTTCTATTTTTTCAACTCATTTCAGTTCTTTCTAGTCCTCTCTCCAGTTCCTTTCAGTTTTCTCTAGTTTTTTTCCAGTTTTTTCCAATTTCTTCCAATTCAGTTAAGTGCAATTCTGCGAGTTTCAGCTCAAGAGAACATGACCTAACAACCGCAAGTTCCTATGTCTAAAAATTACTTAAGAGTCAAGACCCAGCGTATAACTTTCGACCCAACACTATTTTTATCTTAACCCAAATCTCCAAAGTGGGCCTACCCAACCCACCCATATAACTATCTCCATAGTATCACCTGCAAAAGTTGCAATCTTTACCATTTTACACCAGAGTTGCACACCACTCTCTTTGCAAACTCTCAGGCAACTGTATTAATTAAGCATTTGGTATTACTTTCTTTTGTGCATTAACTTACAACTGTATTGATTTGCAACATTCATGGTCAATGTAATGTAATGTTCATTTGACACTTTGGTGCAGAAAATGTCTTTTGTAGCAAAAGTGCCAGTAACAACACAAGGAGCTTTATTTGGGCTGAGAAAGCAGGGTTTTCAGAGTGGGCCCAGGTCATTTGTGTCAGTATCTGCAACAATGTCTAAAAGTCCTGCTCAGAATGTGGACACTCTTTCTGTTAAGTCAAAAGATATTGGACCTCCCATCATGGTATTGATCTTGATAGATAAATTATCTTAGTTTGAATTTGCCATGTATTTGATGGGTTGTTGCTTGAATTTGCCATGTGTTTGATGGGTTTTTGCTTAATATATATGGCTATGAATTATGATTTAAGTACCATGTTGGAGCTCATAACTGTGGATTATTCAATAGTGGGTCATGAGGTTGGACTAAGATGTATTCTGTTGTTAGATTGTGTACCTGCAGCTTTTTTCGAGGTTCTGATTTGTGTTGATTATGTATGGTTTTATGAATCATGCTTTTTGTTTTGAAGAATTTATTTTGTTATTGTAGTTTTAATGGATTCTTAAGAAAGTAAATTCTTTGAAGTGTAGTTGTAGCTCAGTACGGGAGCCTCTTTGAAGGCACTGGGGTAATGTATTGTTGTACTGTAGTTCGAGCTCATAGTGTGAATTGTGTCCTGGGATTATAATCAGCTGTTTTCGGGCGTTGAGTGAATGCCATTATGATGTAAGGAGGTGTTTGAAGATTGGGAATTGATACTTTTAGCTGAAATGACGAGCAAAGTGTAAACTCATGACTGATGTCTTCAACTCTGCAATCCATTTGTGTGCTGTTCTAATTTTTTGACATCACATCCCTAAAATAGGTGGAAATTGCTGGACAATGCCAGTCCTTTCATGGCTTTGAAGGAATTGGCTTTTCAGAAACTTGAGTCTCTCCTAGGATAGTGTTGTTTAGTGTTTGTCACGTCGAACCTTCAAATTGAAATCGAAGGCCTTCATTATGGTTTTGTAATTGTTTTTAATTTTCTGACGGGAGTTATGGTGTAGCTGACCAAGGAAACCTTTTCGTTTGTTGCTTGCACAATCATGAGTATTAATTGTTGAAAGTAAATGTTTGAGTTGCTTTGGTTGACGTTTGAGTTGTAGGTTAATAGTTGCATGGGAAAAATGGGAAAGGCTGTTATTGAAGCGGCAGTGAATGCAGGCCTTCACGTAGTTCCTCTATCATTCGGTGCTCCTGAGGAAAGTGGTGAAATGGTTCAAATAGGAGGCCAAGTAATTCAAGTCCACAGCCAGTCTGAAAAAGAAGATATCCTCGCCTCCACATTCGAAGAATATCCCAACCTGGTTGTGGTGGACTACACGGTGCCTACTGCCGTTAATGGTAATGGGAAACAAATTTTTTTTTGCAACGGCCAATCTTTTCATTTGATCTCTTTTTGTTCCTACATAAATGAGGAAGGTTGAATTGTTAAGTCTTTTGAGAATATGTGTTTGATGTATAAGTAATAAGAGATGCACCCAGCATAACAGATTACTGTAAAAGGAAAAAAAAATGATTTACCTTTGCCAGCAACCATATATGTTACTATCTTGGGAACAGAGGTTCTATTTCATCTATGGGGTCTGGCCTTTCTTTTGTGTTCGTGCTAAACGTATATTAATTGAATTTTTGCTCCTTTGGTGAGCGAGTGTTTTATTATATAGCACTTCCATGTCATTGCAGATGCTTAAGATGATGTATATTCTTGCGTGGGTGCTCTTATCTTATGTCATGGCATTATGGAATTTAAGCTTTCTTATGCAGCTTATATGCTCTGTTAGTATTCTGATTGTGGTCAATTAGTTCTCTTGGGTGCTAGAGGGTTAGCTTTAAGTATTTTATGGAACAACTGATTTTGCATCTGCCCTATTACTTATACACACTGCTAAAGAAGGAAGTAAAATGAATCATAAAATAAGAAAAGGGTAGTTACTCTATGCTTGCAGGGGGTAAAGTTGCATGCATCTAACCCCCACAGCCCTGCCTTTTACTCATCTAAAATATTCTCCTGAAAAGTATGGGGTCTAGGGCTCTAGGCAGAGAGTCTTTTTTTTTTTCTTCATTGTGAATGTGGAGTTTCTGAGTTAAATTAGTGAATGTTACTAGTGAAGTAGTCTTCTTCTTTTGTTCAGTTTCAAGAATTTTATTCGAATATGCATAAAAGTAGATGCTGGGGAACAGAAGCCATGGTCAAACTTGTCTAAAAAAAAATCATGGTCAAACTATGTCTGAAAGAAGCTGGAATATAGCAAATTTTAATTATCTAGGTCATTGTACGGATCGTCTGATGAGTGGATGTTCTAGGCTAATTGGTAAATGGTTCTCAAGCCCTGAGTTGCTGATGGTCTTGTTAGTGTGGTGGTGAAACAGAGAGGTTCGAAACTCTTGAGATTGCTTATCTATCATCTGCTTCAATGCTGAATTCATCTTCGTGTAATATTCATCTTTCAAAACCTTAATATGCAGATAATGCAGAGTTGTATTGCAAAGTCGGGGTGCCGTTTGTGATTGGAACTACTGGTGGAGACAGAGTAAGACTTCATAAGACTGTCCAAGACTCGAATAATTATGCTGTCATATCCCCTCAAATGGGGAAGCAGGTAACTATACATATTTCTGTAAAGCCAGTAAAAAAAATTTATCTGTCACAGTGCCCTAATGAAACTCTTGGTTTTATTAAGGTTGTGGCATTTCTCGCTGCCATGGAAATTATGTCTGAGCAATTTCCTGGCGCGTTTGCTGGATATTCTCTACAGGTACTCCGTCTCCTTATCCTCCTTCGCATTGTATGAATCTTTTGTGACTTGGTTCAAGTATTTGTGACAAGAAACGGTACAGTAAGTGTTTATGATTTTGATGGTGGCTGGAATCTCTGTTTCTATATGAAAGTCTTACCTTAACAAATCTCTGTTTCTACATTAAAGCCTTACCTTAACATGTTTACTGAGTTCTTTGATCTAAAAGATGAGAATTGCTGTATATGCTGAATAAAGCTATGTGTGAGTGTGACTTGTTGAAACTCCTAGTTCAGTAGTTGTATAGCTATGATCCATACATTGTATATGTAATTAAGTTACGGAAGATGTGTCACCTGCACTTTCTTCTACTGATTGATTAACATTAATTTTGTAGTTGCCACTTGCCTGGTACATCTGGCTTTGATTATCTTTGCTGCTCCTAAATTTACATTTTATTTTGTGCAATCAATTTTTTTCTCAGCTGAGGCTAAACCTGGCAACATAATTTTGACTGATGAGTGATGCCTTGTGTTTTTAGGTTATGGAATCTCATCAAACCAACAAGAAGGATGTATCTGGAACAGCTAAGGCTGTTATCTCATGCTTTCAAAAACTTGGGGTGGACTATGATATGGATCAGGTAGGTGCACCTTGTGACCTTGTTTTGACGTTTCTCACACCTCAGCCTCAGCTATAAAAGTTTTTTTCTTCTTTCTAAGTGGCTCAAGTACCTTGACACTCATTTTGTAATGATATCGTAAAATATTTCTTCTGAAAGATCTTCTGTCAGCGTAGCCTGGTTGAGAAATCTAAATGATAGTTACCATGACCTTCAAATGTAAAACAGTTGCAATTTTACAATATGCCAATATGAAAATTTTCACCACTTTTGGCAGCTTACTAGATTTGGTATGACAAACATACATAATCACATTTGCATCTCGTGGTTTCTCCTTTGTCCCCAACTATTTTGCATAGCTTGAGGGAGGGAGCGGTGGAGTTTGATGATGTATGGCAATGTTCTTTGGGCGTCAGGCTGAGCCATTTTTATGGTGTAATTTGCTGACCTTAGTTTTCCTTATGTTCCTGCTCATGTTTTTTGCTGGCTTGGGAGGAGGGACTTTGGTCTGAATGCCTGATAAGCGTGTGTCATTCTTGCAGCTAGATTTGTTCCACCTCATTCTAACATTTTTATATTCTTTACATGTGTTTGTGAGAGGACCAACTCAACCAAAAGCCTAAGCTGATGGTTGAGGCCCAATCGATGAATATATTCCAATACGCCCCCTTACGCGAGGCCTATTTAGTAAATACTCAACTGTGTAGCAATAAGGGGGGCTCTAAGGATTCGAACTTGAGACATCTTGGTCAACAAGGCTCTGATACCATGTGAGAGGACCAACTCAACCGAAAGCCTAAGCTGATGGTTGAGGCCCAATGAACGAATATATTCCAATAGTTGGTAGGCTGTGTTGACTTGTTGGTGTTGTTTGACTGATGTAAGTTCGAGTTAGGAAAGATTGAATGTCTATCTTTTGGCTTTCTGAGTATTGGTTCTTTTGTTTGAATTGATCAGTTTGTGTGGTTTTGTGATGTGGGTAGTATGTTGTTGATTATTTTGTTGGATAGGTAAAGCTTCAATCTTTGTTTAGACTTCTTGGGTATTGCTTTCATTGTCTGAATGGTCAGTTTCTGAGTGGTTACTTTTGTAGGATATTCAGGTGCCATGTAAGATGACTTATACCGGGATTTTATTTTCCTGAGCTTGGTACAAAAATAGAATGAGGGGTTAAAAGTTGGATTAATATGGGATTATGCAAAGTTGGGACTAGTAATGGCTGAAGAGACAAAGTTGGTAATAATCCCGTTAGATATTTTTTCTTTTTTTTTTTTTTTTTTTGGTTTCACTGATTGAAGTAGTCAACTTGAGTATGTACAATGTTTGCTTTTGATTTCTGGGCATTGCTTTCTTTGTTTGAATTGATCATTTTGTGTGATTTTGTAATTTTGCACACTTTTGACCTCTTTTCGGCGCTGGTGGTTTATGTTGTGTCAAGTGTTTGATAGTGGTGGTTTGAATTTAGTGTTTTGGCTTCTGAATTTCATTCTGAATGTTCTGAACTTTACTTATATTTTGCTTCTGATCAGTTCTTTCTTGTGTGAACAGGAGTCCAGAAGGAAAGGATGATGCCGGAGGATATGTATGTGCTTTCTTCAGATGGATCTGTAGTATCTACGCCGAGTCCTAAACCATATCCCTATAAGCCACCTAAATGCTCGGATTGTGGTCCTCTCTTCATGAAGGTACTTCATATGTCTCTCTAACTGGCGCAGCTAGCAACTTAGTTCTGATACTGTCCAGTGTTTTGGAGAGCTATGCCAGTTTTATTGAGTTTCTCTATTATCATAATTTTTGCGAAAACCACCTTGGTTTATTTTATGGTTCCTCAATATTGTACCTGCTGTTTTGTTTTGCATGGACATGTATGAAAATTTCAGCTTATATATTGGTGCGAATTTATTTAAAATTGGAAAATTTTAATTATTTGTCAATGTAAGGCGGTGAACATTTCGCTCTCTGTTTTCAATTTAACGTATTTATGGAATAATGGGTTATGGTTATTGATTTGGCTGGTTATACGGTTTTCTCTATTGGATCTTGTGAAGTTTATTTTTTCAGGTAGTTTGGTTGGGTCAATTGTTACGACACTGATGCCAGAAAGAAATGCTAAGTAAAAGTGGCAATTGATGACCCTGTCAACATGTCATCCATGTCCATGAGCACTGTCATTGACTGTCTCATGCACCTAGTGTTATACCTCTACCATTGACTGTCAGATCTGTCCCGTGGGATTGATGCACACTGACAGGAACTTATGGTACTAATTCCTATCTTTTATAGGCATATCAGATGCGCAATGCTGGAGCTGTCATACACAGTCATGGGATGGAGAGTTGTCTAGTGACAATGATGAATCCAACATCGAAAGAGTTCCGGGTAAGTACTTAACATGTTGACTTACACAGTCTGTAGTAGCTAATATCACATTTTTCATGCACCTGTTGCGATATTTTCATTTCGTTCAGTCTTGCTTGTACCTATAATGTTACGAGTTTCGATGATGGAAGTTTAACTAGTCTTTTATTGGTTCTCCTATGCTATAATTGAGTAGCCTATAGGTGGTTTGACAGTGAGTACTATATATATGCATTTGAGTTTTGAAGAGAATGGACAAAAATCAAGACCACGCTTTGCTACTAACAAAGTTGGTCTTCTGTGATATTTCTCATAGGGCTTCTTCAGTACAGAATGGAGCAATATAGTTTCGAGACCACATCTAAAGCGAGCAGCTATAGCTCCTTTTTGTTTTAAGCTTGTGATTATTATTCTATGAAGTGCGAGAGGTGACTGGATGTGTAATGATTACAAAGCATATAACACATTGAGTAAATTTCAAGGGTGTCATATATCATGTAATCTGTATCTTAGGTTAAAGGGAAAGTTCTAACATACAATGATCGGGTCTGCTTTGTCATATTGTCTAAAATTTTGGGCTGTTATGAAGTCTCGCATTTTAAACATAAATGTCACTGAGATGCGTACTTAAGATAGGTGTGAGGGCATAACTGAATGAAAAATGACGTAATTAGGGTTAAAATGGGAGTTGCAGCTATTAAATATAAGATGCGAGATAGATAGTGGTGATTTGGACACTGAAAAAGAAGGCCCTTGCATCACCTGGAAGAGAATGGAGGGTTTTAGATGAACCAGTAAAGAGGGGCCACAGGAGACCAAAGATGACGTGGATAAGGATGATTGAAAAAGGCATGGGTTTACTTGGTATTGATTAATGGGTATGACGTTGGATATGGCTGAATGGAGGGCAACGATCCTTGTCGATGATTGTTCCGTAGTGTAGGTTCATTATCACTATTATCACTGGCATCATCGTCGTCATCATTATTATTATTATTATTATTATTATTATTATTATTATTGTTACTATTATGTCTCTCTCATGCTAATTATTTTGGGGCTGATGCTTGGTTGTTGTTGACTTAGAGATCAACCATATCTGTATATAAAAGTTAAAGACAATGAATGTAGTTCGTCATCCTTGCTCTATATGCCCAAACTTTTCCTGTAAAACCAGGCGTAAGTAGCTTGAGCATTCTGTAAGACATTGTAAGTAGGGAGCTTGCTAGCAAAACCTTCTATGACTAGCCAGTTAACATTGTATATCTTGAATTGTTAAGAGGGGTGATACTGTTACTGTGCTGTGTATAAGGCAAGGTTTTCGTCTTCCATACATTGGTGTTTTACATATTACCTTTCTGTAGATTACATGGCTATCATCTCCAATGTTTTAAACTATTTATTGTGGTTCTTTCTTGGTAATTGACAGATCACTCACATGGAAATGATTAAAGGAATTCAAGGACATGGTTATTATGATGAGCTTGTAGTTCCTATCATAGAGAATTCAGCTCATGAGCGAGATCTTACAGATGCTCTAGCTGTTGCTGTAAGTCTTGAATCATATATCTGTACCGTTCTTATCTATGATTCATTACATTGTATGTCATAATGTTGAAGTTATTAAACCTGATAGGATACTTTTGGTATAAACTGCATTTGGAATGTGGTTCCCCAATTCATTTTTGGAGCTATTGTTTTTCCACATCTCAATCAGTAAAGGCGAAGTGCACAGAAACAAACAGAAATCATTTTTAGATAGTTATAACTAAGCTTGAAGGGAGTTAGCGAGAATCGCTAGTTGCTGTATTCTTCCTAGTTGTGTGAGCATACTTATGTTTGCGACTATGGCTTCTCATTTGTCAGACTTTGTTTTACAGATAGAAGCATATCCCAAAACAACGGCTGTACTTGTCCGGAATCATGGCATCTATGTATGGGGAGACTCTTGGATTAGTGCCAAGACCCAGGTTAGTTTTGTACTTTTGTAAAAAACTTGTACCTGCTAAACTAGATAAATCCTTGTTTTTTCTTTATATGTGGACTATTTAGCTGAAGTTGCGGAGATTGTAGCGTGTTACAGAAAATGAAAATCCCACTTAAGCAAACTGATTTTCTGAACTGATATTCATCTACAACAACAACAACAACCACCAAGCCTTAATCCCAAAATAAGTGATTTTCATTTGCAAAATACAAGATTTGATAACTTTAGGTTTAGGTTTTGGAAAGACCTCCTCTTATTATTTTATTGTCATGAGACATGTATATGGTCATATGGATGAGGCTAGGAAGTTACTTAAGTCTTCAGTTCATGTCTGTGCTTGGTAATCAGTAACCAGGGTGTATGGCTATTCAACTCTTCAAAGTAGACCAAAGAGGACAGAAAGTCCTGAAAATAGCCTACTATCCAAGACAAACCCTTGGGTTCATACACTTAGAGAATCCTTGGTCTCAGTCCTAGTAACATTGATGGATTCGAGTGCTATGAGGTTACCATTTTTCTGGCAGCATGGTTTCTTTTCTAGCAGGGAAACTGCATATATAGAACAACCATGTTTTGCGATTCTCATCTACTTTGCGGCTCACAAACTAATAGGAATTTAAGTTCCAGATAGTCATGCTGATTGTTCACTATCTGAACTCTACTAGTGGGAGTCATTTCACAAATCAATCAGTAGTCCAATGGATTGTGAGATTTCCTAATTTTCCGTGATTTAGACTAGGAACCCACAAGTTTCTGTATGGTGCAACTGTATGCAATCTGTACTTCGAAATTGCATTAATTCCACTGAAATGCTAATAAAGGCTAATGGTAATGGGTCTATTTGTAGATGTCCAATGCTTGTTACTGCTGCTAGATGTTATATTCTGAAAGAGTTCTTTTGCGTACTTGACAATAACTGAAACTTCCATCAAAACTACCTTGGCAAAAGTCCTTTTTAATGTGATTGGCTTTGACATCAATGTGCATGTAGTAATGACTTGTTTTATTTTCATGTCTCTGGTGACTGATTTTTCTTCTTGGGCTGTTTCAGAGGGGTTTCATTACTATTGTTCTATACTTGATTGAGGTTGTTGAGTATCCTGTGTTTCTCACATGTTTGAGTTGTAAATTCTTCAGGCTGAATGTTATCACTACCTATTTGATGCTGCCATCAAACTTAATCAAATGGGTATGGACTGGTCCACTCCTACCCATGGTCCTATTAAGAGATTCAAAGAAATTTCTAATAGTGCTGGAAATGGAGCTGTATCTGCTAAGGCTGGGACCTTGGAGTCAGACCCTGTAGAGCCATCACGAGTAAGATACTTTATCTTTTCCTTGTAAAATATTAAAATCATGACCCATTTAATGTTTTGTTTGTATCTAATCATTTGAAGCCCTTGACATATATGGTACTTACGATTATGCTGGCTCCTGGCTCCTTGGGGGAGTCCAGTTTGAGTTTAATTCTTGCAAAAAAGCTATTGTGTTGATATGGTACTCATGATTATGCCCTCTAGAGAAGGATAATATATCTCTTAGCTCTAGATATGTTCTATGAGGCTACATTGTTGCTAAAAAGTTAGTATGATTTTTTTTTTTTTTTTTTTGTTATCCACAATGTGCTCTGCGATCTATCATTTTCCATGTCCGACTTGAAGGTTTATCTTATTTGCATCGTCATTTGCTACGTCACAACTTTTCTTTTTCTATTTCCTGTCAGTCTCTTTCTAGGAGTCGAATAATCACATCACAATGTGAAAACTGAGTACTCAAAACATTGACAACAATAATTCTTGAAGTATTCTTAGTGATTAACCTAGTTTTTCATCTTGCAGAGCTGATAGCACTGATTGACTTATACCAACGTAATTGTGGTTGATCATTTTGGTCATTGTTTGGGTGATCCATTTCCTGCCGCTGGAGCTGATATAAAAAACCGGACTTTAATAGTAACTCTAGATCGAAATTTCTGAGAAGGGAAACCTGAATTTTCCTTTCTTTTAAGATTGTTGCAAAACTTTATATTTTTGAAAAATAATCTATTTGAAACTGAAAGAAGAAAGGAGGACAAGCTGTCCTACAGATGTCTGACTTTCAAAATGTTCCAATTTTGTTGAATTGCAGAAATTGGGATACCCTTTAAGGCCTCAACTCCTTTAGCCCACACACCACAGCGAAGATAGATACTTGACTCTTCGGCAAATGTAGCTTGAAGGACGACTTAACCCCAACGAAATTATTAGCTGGCCAAATACAGCAGAAAAGAGCCAAGCAGGCACCGGCATAAAATGTTCTTATCTTTTCTTCTCCCTAAACCAACACACCTTTCCTTTTAAATGGCTCACCGAAGGCATGGGGAAAACCTACTTACCTTCTAAGAAACCCCTGTTTGGTTGGATGACTTTAATATAAGATTGACATGGTTAGGATGGCAACATAAGCACTTGGCAGTTGGCACTCTATGATGGGCATATGTACATGTCTGAAGAGTTGCTTGTATTGTGAACTTCAGTTAAGTGTGAGTTTGTTATGGTTCTTTTGGGTAAGGGGAAAATGTCACACATAGTGTACAGATCTTTTCTTCTATCTAGAAAAACCAAAATACTCGTGCATATGTCCTTTAGGTCCATAACTAGTGATTCTGACTCAAGCTTAGGTCCAAAACACTATGATGTTTATCCTGAGAGTATACTTTGTCTGGCTTATTGGTTATAGCTTTCCATAAATTTGGGTGGAAATGTGTTTGTGTGTGCGATTTTTATGTGCCTAAGAATGTGTTTTTGTTGCAACCTCACGATGAATATTTACAAGCAACCCCTGTTTGGTTAGGTGGCATGAATGTAAGAATATTATGGTTAGATGGCATCAAGAACACTTGCCACTCAATGATGAAAGACACATTTATTTGTGCCAAGAGTTTAGTTTTCTCGACCCTTGCTACTCCAACAAATGATGTTAGGGTATATTGAATTGTCAGTCTATGATTTGAATGCTAACACAATACTCCCTCCGTCCCACCCATTTTGCTCCATTTGCTTTTCGACACTATTTAAGGTCATAATTTCACCATTAATAACTCAAAAAATCTATTTTCAAAGATTATAAAAACTTAACCATGTGAAAGTATTTTTAAATACAAATCCAAAACTTTTATTTAAATTTTTTTTTCTTATTTTATACAATGAGTTATCGATGGTCAAAATATCACCTCGATGCATGTAAAAAAGCAAATGGAGCAAAATGGGTGGAATGGAGGGAGTACTTTAAAATTAAGAGCACATAACTTGTACACAAACTTGTTCTCTAGTTCAATAGTTTCCATTTTCAAACACATAGCATTACAAATATGATATTTTTATCGTAAATTTAATCATATAGCATGCCTTTTATGTTTACGTTATGATCATCCAAGACCTAAGTGTTCATGATACATTTTTTTTTTTTTTTTTAGGTAAGTGTTCATGATACATGATTGAACCACCAAACTGTCTTCTAAAATCTACCAAGAAACAAAGATATAATGCCTTATGTTCTCCCCAAATCCGATGTTTTTCTGCCCTTGTTCTCTGGTTTTCCAGAAACTGACCAGAAAACTTGTCTACCTACATGTCTGCTGATCAAAAATTGTCCAAATTTTGTTATGCATTCTATTTATGTTAAGTTCATGCATTATGATTGTATCCTAGTGCTGGAAGTAGACCATCAACTCCATTGTAAACCTGTACTAGGTCTTTTAGGTTTTCAATGCACTTCTTCACCAAACCTTAATCTACATGTAAAGTTCCAGGTAGTAAAAGCCTTACCTATCAAGGCATCCTCTCTCAAATGAGATAACTTGTGGTTATTGTGACCCTTAACCCTCATAATTTCAATCATACAAGCCTGTGTTCTGAAAAAACTTTATTCAGCATATATGCTAATGCTAGCATGTTTGCATAAGCTTGTTCCACTTCATGCATCAATTGCTCTTGAAAACTCCATGTCCAAAACATTCAAGTTAGGATTCTGTTTTATGGTGGAAAACCTATTGAAATGTTAAAACCCATCTGATGTTCCAACAACTAAAAAGTCTGGGTCTTCACCAGTAATATGTGGTTTTGCATTATGAAATGTGAATGACTACAGTCTTTCCATCAAATATCAATTCTCTATCATTGTCATATACTCATGTAGTGGTAATGTAATAGAACATAGAAACATATATTTAGTCATGATTTTTTTAATTTTTACACCCCTGCAAGGCTCCTCCTCACATGGAAGTAATATGTACCTTTAAGATGCCTTAGTTAAATGAAACCAGTTCTCATCCATATGTATGATGTGTGTCATGCCCTAAATTCTAAGGTCTTGATATACAATTAACTTACCAAGTATCCTCAAGTCAGGTTTGACTACATTTGTATGTCCTCTTTGTTATGTAAGTGTGATCCATTTTGCAATTGTTGTTGTCCTAGCCGTTATGCTGGTGTTTGTGATTACAATGCTGTTTCAAACCTTCTTAGTATGCTTCTTTCACAAAATCACCCTTTCTTGATTGCCTCTATGTCAATTTCAATGCATTTACTCCCCTTCTTCCCCTTTTTCTTTTTCTTGACTTTAAATTTAGTTCTAATCTTTGTTGCCTTTGCTTCTTAGCGATCTTCCGGGTTCCTTGGTCGGTTTTGCGGTTAACTTGCCACTCTGTTGCTGCGTGCTTCATGGCTCCCTTCTTCGGCTTGCTATTTTTCATGTTCTCCGACATGAATAACCCAATGTCTTGCCTTTCAATGTCTTCTAAATTTTTTGGATTGATTTGGATTGTCAATGTATGTATGTTTCTACGTACATCAACTTGTATTTGTACGAATGTTTGTGTTGGATTTGTATGGGACAATAAGTGTGATCTTTGTATATGTAAATTTAGGACTTAATGGCTCTTATGTTGCCTTCAAAGTTTATTTAATAGCTGGTACTTGAGGTGGTTTTAAGATGACGTTTAGGGGAAAATTTGAATTTCCTCAAAATATTGTAGTTGGCGCAATTTTCAAACATCAATGAAAAATTTGGCAGTTTTTTTTTCTTCTCTCAATTTTGTCCATGTGCTGCCTTTTTTGGTGGGAATGGTTAAGCCGAAGACACCTTTTCTCTCCTTGTTTAAGTTGCCCCTTGGTTAATTTATGCCAAGCAAATGGGCAGCCCACATGTTTTCTTAAGCTTTCTGCCACAAAGAAAGTGGAGCCTAATACCCGGTCAGGGTAGTATATTCCATAAAATTATGACAAGTTTCAAGCCTAGAAATCCTTGCAAGTTTCTAGCCCCATATGCTATTAAAGTCTTATCCTGTCCTGTACTGTGTATGTTAGTGTTTGTTTTATCTTGTTACTTGGGGGTCCCGGGAAGGTGACCCTATCCATCTTTTTGGTTTGTTAATTAAATGTCTTTTCCATTTTGGATAATTCTTCTTGTTTTCTTTAATCATGCAGCGCTGCATTGTTCTCGACATTGAAGGGACTACCACTCCAATATCATTTGTTGCTGATGTTCTTTTTCCTTATGCTCGTGATAATGTTGGAAAGCACTTGAGTGCCACTTATGGAACTCCAGAAACTCAAGATGATATTAAACTGTTGCGTGCCCAAGTAAGAAAATGATTCTGTTTTTACTAACACATACTGATAACTTGGATGCAACCCTGATAAATAATAGGTATGATCCAATTGCAACTAGATAGGGTTCGTCTTGTGGTAAAAACATTTGTACAATGAACATGATCATGTGGCACCCTGCATTGCTTACTGGAGAACCTTTAAATGATGGACCTCTGATGAGTCGTAATTGTCTAGATTTGTCTCTTTAGTAGATTAAATTGAATAGTTATTGCTTGGATAGCGATCTCTTGTGTGCCTGTAACGTTTCTGGGTTTCTTTGTACCTGAGGAACTTGGTCATAGCGATCTCTTGTGTGCCTGTAATGTTTCTGGGTTTCTTTGTAGCTGTTGCTGTAAGTGCTTTTTGTGGTTGTGTACTTTTATGGTTGTGCCTTCTACCTTTTTATTTTTGTTTCGGCTATCTCTGGGTTTTAGCTTTGTGGTGAAGGTTTTTAACTCTGGGATTGTGTGATGCAGCATTAAAATACCCTTTTGGCTGGTCTAGAATTTTGTTTAGGATTTTTATCATATTCGAGATTTAGCTTCCAAATCAGGAGGAGTGGAACGGGTGGAGTGAAATTGCACTTTAGACTATAGAGAGAAAATGATGGAATAGATAGTTGCTGTTCTGTATTTCATTAGACGATTTCATCTCTTCTCATTACAAGCTTGATATAACACTAACAAAATATCACGGAATGGAAGAATGAGCCATGCGCCACTACATTTTTCACGTGCTGTCCGTATGACATATTCCACGTATCATTGGCCCTATCTAAAATTACTAGTAGCTGTTAATTGATTGCATCACTTGTATACCTTGATTTAACTATTTGATAGCATGAGCTGTTTGTATTACATATTTATAGTGTTTGGTTGAATGTTTGCTTGGCTATAAATATTCTCTCTTTGAATGTGTAAAGTAACATAAAAGGACATTAGTAGAACTTCCTACTGTCGTGGATCTTTTCTGTGTTCTTCAACTTTTTCTAATTGTTGTGATATTGCTACAACGACCATTATTACAATGACCACCATCTACTTGACTTTTGCTGGCTTTTCCTGGAAAATCTGTGAATAGAGCATTTTTGAAAACCGAGACTATGAAATGCAATGAAACAAACAAAATATTCTCCTTCCAAAGCTCTAACCAGCCTCCTTGAATCTGGTCGGAGAACACGCAGAAAAAGATTGTAGGCTAACTTCTCAGTAGTACATCTGTGAGATATCTCTATATTCCACCTCTAGATCTGTAATGTAGGCAGCAAGTCAGATGTTATGAATGTAAACACTTTAACACATTAAACAGACTTCATGTGCCCTAGCTGGGTGTCTTTGGAGAGATGATTGTGGGATCCTAAAAACACAGATTGACTGATGGTATTCGATATCCTTTTGGAGAATCTAATGCAACATATCTTGATAGCAAAGACATAATTATGTTTTTCTTAATTATGTGTCACAGTCAGTCCCTTCACCACTTCCCCAGATTTTCCAACTTCTATCAAAGTCCACTTTACTATTTTTCCTTCTAAAAGTCTTATCCAACTTCTGTATATATCCACTTTACTAACTTTCCTACTAAAACTCTTGAAAAATTGGAGGCGTTACCACCACAGCATTCTCGATCAAGAGCTAAGGCTAAAATTGAAACTCATATAAGTCTCAAAATGTCAAAGTTGTAACTTCAAGACCACAAATCCAATTAGCAAAACACATAATCTGACTCAAAAGCATTGCGTAAGAGGGTCTAATAAACTATTGTCAAATGTTTTTGGAGATTGGTCGTTCACAAACACTTGGATCAGACGGTCTAACCACAAGTTATGGTCGCCATATGAGCTTTCAACATAAAAAAATGCGAGCTTTTTGGATAAAACAGGAGCTTTCAAACTTTGTCGTGAGCTTCTAAAAATACCTCATTAATTTCAAATTTTGAATGCTCATCTTTCAATTTTAAGAGCTCACCTTATCAAATAGAAAGTCCATACCTATGACCATAATGTATAATCAAACCGTCAGACCCAAGTGTTATAATTGTTCCTTATTCATCAAGGTATCTCATAAATAAACCTTTATACCTTGGAGCTTTCCCTTTTTGCAACTCAATTAATTTCAAATCATAATATGCACTCAAAACACTACAAGAAAACTTAGATGCTCTGGAAAAAACCTTTTACCTAGTGAAACAACTTAGAAAATCTTTTGCACATGCATGCATGTATATTTCATTCTCGCACGACCTGTACTTTTAGTGGTCTTATCGTATTTATGACTTTAAAAGATAACTCTCTCAGTTAAATCTTAAATCGCCAATATTCACGAGTGTGCCTGCCTATTAATGAGCTATCTCAATTAAAAGGATATAAAGGCAAATGTGTTATTAATACACCCGGTAAAGGAACGCTATTATAGGAACAATTCCCTTTTATATTAAGGGCTTAAAAGTATACCCGCATCTTCCTTTTGGAAGTACTAAGGGTATCCATGAGTCTTCCAACCACCTTTCGGTCATTGGGAGTTTCTAAAGGTTGAGGGGTCTCATAGCTCCACTAGGGGTTCCTTCCTTGAGCATTACCTTCTTAAGTAGAAGCTTTATAAAGTAGGGTGTTCTTGTGCTTTTCTTCCCCTCTTTCCTTTGACCTTCCACTTCACCTGGTTATGATAGTTTCTAAAACTGAAAGGTTCTTCAGAAGCATATTTCTTTTTGTTTTCATCTCCACAGTTACTAACACATCTATACATTAATATATTCTTTCTTATCTGATCGCTCCTCATTCGGTAAATTCCCTAGGTCTGTAAACCTGCATGACTGGATGACTAAGGCGGGTAGAAGTCTTTGTCGTCCATTACTTCATCCTTGCAATGAACACGTGAATGTTCCTGGCTTCATTTTTAGTCTTAATCATACAATATTATCCTTTTTGGCCTTATCAGTTGATCAGCAATGATTCTCATTTTTAAAAAGCTTAGTAGGAAATATTAGTAAAGTGGATTATCTCTAAAGAATTGGATATTGGGTGTGTTGCAGGTATAGCGCACATTTTTGATATGTACCTTGGTACGTACTGTTAATGACGCAGTGAGGAGATCTAATGTTTAATTTGATAGAACGAATAGTCTCCTGTATACATAATACTGTGACGGGCCTCTCGCACGGTAATCTCGAACAAGAAGGAATTTTTTTAAGATCATGAAGATGACTTTTGAAGTATTTTAGAGTAGATCCATAATTTCAACAAATCAGCAACATACAGAAAAGGTGAATAGCTAATAACTAATTAAGTTCACAGCTTTGTACCGAAGTCGACAAATAGAGAGAGTGTGTATAATGCTCACTTTATTACCGACTTTCCTTTTTCATATTATTCCCTTCTCTAAAGTAATATGTTGGCCGTATGTTGAGTCTTGACCATATTGAACATGTAGAGAACATGCATGAGACACTTGTATTAAGGATTTTGGCTCCGTTTTAGTTTATGTCCTTCATGAGGAGTTTTGGATATAAACTGTCTTGCTGGCTGTTCTTGCTGTTGTTTGTGTGAATCAATATTTGGACTCTTCTGCTTCAATTGATAGACTGGTAAGGTGCCTTGCTGCTGCACAGAACTGATTCTATCTAAACACATTCTTTTCAGGTTCAGGAAGATCTGGAAGCAGGCGTTGTTGGTGCTGTCCCGATTCCCTCTGATGATGAGGGCAAAGAGGAGGTTATAGCGGCTTTGGTTGCTAATGTGGATGCTATGATTAAAGCTGATAGGAAGATAACGGCATTGAAGCAGCTCCAGGTAAGTGGAAAGTGATGAAGAGTAATCTAGTTTGTATGTGCTTGTTAGAATCCTGAACTCCTAAGTGCCAACTTCCACAGGGACACATTTGGAGAACTGGATTCCAGAACAATGAACTAGAGGGAGTAGTTTTCGAGGATGTACCAGAAGCTCTTGAGAGGTGGCATACGTCAGGCATAAAAGTGCGTTCTCTGTCTTACATTCTCGCTCACTCTCACGATTTCGTGCTATATGTGTCAACTTCAAATAATTTGTCGCGTGCGTTGCTGTACAGCTATGCTTCTACGGCTTGCTCATCATATATACTGCACAGAGTTGAACAACTGCAGCACGTGTTCTATATTTTTCTTTTTCTGTTCAAAGCACGGTTAAACTGATTGCTAGATATAGTTTCATACTTTCTTCTGATCCGTGGCTCACATACTTTAATGTGATCTTATGTTCAGAATTTAGTAAATTAAGACGAGCAGTGAAATGTTATTTTAGTTTCTTTTTCTCTCTCTCCCTTGCCCCGTGTTTTCCGCAACTGGTAATGTATCAAAGTAAGTATAAAAGTAAACTGTGTTGGGGAAAGGGACAGATTTTGGCAGAAGAGAGTTCTGACGGTGCACAAAGTTGTGCCATGCCAAGGAGACGCTTGGTTATTAGTGCCTGCCTGACTATTTTTGGAAGAACGAATAGTTTCCTTGTGATTATTATCGTACATATATACTGTATCCTTTCCACTGTCTTCTGCTACAGCATGTCATGAGTGTGTGAAGTTATCACCGCCTGAGCTTGATGAAGTACAATATGAATAGATGAGAATAAATTAGTAAGAAGGGCCGCGAAAAGATTACCAGGGCCAATTTTTTTTTCTTTGGCGGGGGGGGGGGGGGGGGGGTTATTCGGCAAAAATCAGACATAGTTGTGACTTGTGACTACAAGTGTTTTCTCTAATTTGATCAGGAAATTAAGGACTTAACTGGTAAGTGGTTGGGTCATTAAGTGATGTTAGTAGTTGAAAAAATTACTTCCAGGCTTACCTTGGTCAAGCCGTCAAAGGACACGTAACTGCAACATGTTACAAGTTCTAAGCTCCGAGTCCCCCACCACTAGTTGCTGAGTTAGCTAGTTGAGTGACCTCTTTCTTTTACTACGTAGCCTATAAGATCTATCTTTACTCCCTCACACTCTCATTTCATTCTTCTTTCTTTCTTCGCTCTGATTGGGAGTGATTCTCAATTGTGTAAAACCAAACATTGATCTGCTAATGCCATTCATTAACCTATGGTTTATGAATTTTTACGTTGAATTTTATCTTTGGAAGCCCTTTTTTAAGCTCATTGACAGGCTTCAGGTATAAGTATACTGTAGTTGAATTTCATGCTCCTCATAATATGATGGCTTTAATGAAAGGAGCAAAATAATAGAGAAGCCAGCAATGTCCAATAATCATGACAATCCTTTTCAATCAGAAAATTTTGACATTAGGTGGTCTATATCTGCTATAGGCAACTGGCTGTGCTTATTTGATGATTGCTCATATGACAACGTGGTTTTCTTGACTCTTGCTCTAGGTGTACATCTATTCCAGTGGCAGTAGGCTTGCTCAGAGGCTTATTTTTGGAAATACAACTTACGGGGATCTTAGGAAATATTTATCTGGATTCTTCGATACTGCAGTTGGGTAAGCGCTACTCATTTATTCTCGTAACACAATTCCCAGAGCTTGCATATGGACTAATTAGCCTTGGATAAATCGTAGACATTGAATTTTGTCATAGTTAGACTCAAGGAACAGAGTTCTTGCATCTTTTTGCTGGATTAGGTTGCCAATAATATCAAATAGGTTAGTTTTGTTTGAAATAAAGCAAGTGGCCAAGAAGTGAGACACTAGGTAATTTTTTTTTTCCGGAAAATATACGGACAGCCATCTTTCTTAACAAGCTTGTTCAGTATTTCATCCTCTTTGTCCATTCCAAAAAGAGTTTCCATTGACCTCTCCCAAGTACTGGCTAAACATATTTAGAGATTTGGAGAAACTATGGATTGGTTGGGTTCAGGTGGTTGTCTTGACCACTCCACAGAGGTTGCTGTATAGTACTTTGGTCTGTGGTGAGTTTCTGTTTCTGAGCTGTGTTTCTACTCTCCCTTTTCCGCAGGAACAAGAGAGAGACTCGTAGTTATGTAGAAATCTCCCAGTCGCTGGGTGTAGATGACCCATCAGAGATATTATTTGTAACAGATGTGTATCAAGAAGCCACAGCTGCAAAGGCGGCTGGTAAGTCTTTATTTGCAGTTCTAAGTGCTTGTTGATTATATACGAAGTACGTCTTTCTTCTCTTTAGAGGTATTGCATCGTTAATTTAGCTTCCTATGCTATCATTTCAGGTATGGAAGTTGTAATTTCTGTGCGACCAGGAAATGGACCCCTGCCGGAAAATCATGGGTTCAAGATAGTACATTCATTTGCAGAAGTATGAGACTTCAGCTTCTGCTTATGGAATAACTTGTGCTGCTGATTTCGTATCTTATTGTCGCACAAAGATGTACACAATTGATGAGGGTTGAGAAGTAAGGTTGCTCTAATGGTTGAGTGTGAAGGGGTTCTCCTGTAGCTGCTTCAATGTATCAAAAACGAATTCGAGAAAAGATTTATTGAACTTAATGACAAGGCGGATGTACATTTGAAATGATTCGATAATGAAAGAAGAGACCCACCGGGTTTTGATATTGAGATCTTCATGTAATTGGGCTTGTGAGTTTTTCTATAATAGATTTAAGGCAGGCTAAACGTAAATTCTGGCATCAGCTGGCTCTCGACTCCGTTAAATTTACTAGTTGAAAAGAGAAACGTGAGGTTGAGTGTCTTGTGGTTCAAATTTTCCATTTTGAGCATGCCTATACAGTGTGTTCTCTAGACTATTAGATGCGTGAATGTAGTAGGATTGTCAGTATTGATTGTGTGAGGTTCCAAAAACTTGAACTATTCTACATTTATTCCGTTTTAGCTCAAACTACATCATTTAAACAAACCAAACGATAATCTGTCAGGTGATGTGCGTTTTATATGTTTATCAAACTCAACAAATTAGACAAACAATTAGGATGCTTTGCGCACTCCTAATATGGATGAATATGTATAATACTTGGTGAATGTGAATATAAACGCTATAATTGGTAAATGTGTTTAGAAATACTTGGTGAATAATTATTATATATTTTGTGACTATGGGTGTGTTTGACAAAATTGATTGAAAAGGTACCTGAAACATGAAAAGGTACTCGAAACATAAATAGGTGAACTGAAAAGGTAACTGAAACCTGATCAGGTGACTAGAATTTTTTTGAAGGTTCCCTAAGTAGCTTATTATTTCAGTCACCTTAAATATTTTTCAACTTGTGTTACCAAACAACCTTAAAACATAGGAAGATTGAAATTTTGGTCAAATAAGGTATAATATTATATTAAATTACGTGAATAGTATAAAACTTGCTTCTATTTCCGCTATTAAGGTGTACAAGCAATAAAAATACCAAAAAGAGCAACTTGACTTTTCACGAAAAAACTCGTTGGCTTTTGAAACTCGACTTTTAAGGCACTATAAGTAGAGATTAGATTGGAATTTGGCGATGGTCCAAGTATAAAAGTTGCTTGTATTTCGGCTATAAAGGTGTTCAAGCATTAAAAATACAAAAAAGAGCAACTTGACTTTCCACGAACAAACACGTTGCCTCGCGAAACCCGACTTTTGAGGCACTATAAGTAGAGATAGGAAGAATTTTGCGATGGCCCAAGTATAAAAGTTGTTTATATTTCCGCCACAAAAAGTGCAAGAGCCTTAAAAATACCAAAAGCAGCAACTTTACTTTGCATGAAAAAGCTCGTTGGCACTCGAAACTTGACTTTCGAGGCACTATAGATAGTCAGATTGAAATTTGGCGATGGTCCAAGTATAAATGTTGCTTGTATTTCTGCCATAAAGTTGTAAAAGCCTTAAACATACCAAAAAGAGCAACTCGACTTTGCACGAAAAAACTTGTTGGCTCTCGAAACCCGACTTTTAAGGCACTATAAGTAGAGATCGGATTGGAATTTTGCGATGGTCCAAGTATAAATGTTGCTTGAAGTTCAGCCATAAAGGTGTAAGAGCCTTAAACATACTAAAAAGAGCAACTCGACTTTGCACGAAAAAACTTGTTGCTTGGATTGGAATTTGGCAATGGTCCAAGTATAAAATAGCTTGTATTTCCGCTATTAAGGTGTATAAGGCTATAAGCCATAAAAATACCAAAACGAGCAACTTGACTTTGCACGAACAAACATGTTGGCTAGCGAAACCTGAATGTTGAGGCACTATAAATAGGGATTGGATTGGAATTTGGCGATGGTCCAAGTATAAAAGTTGCTTGTATTTGCGCTATAAAGGTGTCCATGCCTCAAAAATACCCAAAAGAGCAACTTGACTTTCCACGAAAAATCTGGTGGGCTCGCGAAACCCGACTTTTGAGACGTTATAAGTAGAGATCGGATAGGAATTTCGCGATGGTCCAAGTATAAAAGTTGCTTGTATTTGCGCTATAAAGGTGTCCATGCCTCAAAAATACCCAAAAGAGCAACTTGACTTTCCACGAAAAATCTGGTGGGCTCGCGAAACCCGACTTTT
>CAAKMY010044267.1:3992-46374 GCA_901111285.1 Corrigiola litoralis | reverse complement strand
ATTATTTTTGTTGAATTTTCCTAATCTAAATCGTTAGAAGGGTTAAACGTGTGAAATTGAAGCTCACAGCAAATGAAATCACCTCATGAAGATGTTGTCTTTTTTTTTTTTTTTTTTTTGATTAAAATGAAGATGTTGTCTGCACCTATATGTTATACCTATTCTCATGTTGTCTAAGTGATCCCATGTGGATAGAGGTTTTCCCGGATAGCATCGGTTTTGTCAGCTCTACATATGGAGATTTAAGCCTCTCAAAAAGAAATTTTCGTCTCGAATATCCACAGAAGAATTTAGTTGTGGGGACTTGTAAGTGAAAGATGTTCGAAGCTTTTGAGAACAAGAGCTAACTTAGGTAATTAGAGCCAGTTTACCCCAATTATGTGATTAGGGATCTGATTCTCTTCTAAGGAGTACAACATACTGTGCTCCTTGCAGTATGACATTGCACAAATGGGACTCACACCATATAAACTTTATAATTGGCTGAATGAGATAGTTAAGATTTACGATATTCAAGTGCCGTATCACAAACAATTCAATGACAATCACAATTCAAAATCACATTTGAATGACCATCAACCCCATGACATTAGCGATTGTAAATTTGAAAGCCCCACCCTTCTACTTTAATCCACAATGAGTGTTTATTTCCCACTACTATACGAAGATCAACAGTAATTGAGTCGGAATATGTCATTTTGCACGAAGTAGCTGCCTTGCGGGATTGGAATCAAGTGAAACATCTGCACCCAAAGAGGAGCAGCAAAATAATTAGCACTTTGTTGTCTATTGAAAAAAAGAAAATCTAGCAGCTTAGAAAAACTTCTAACGTAAATTAAAACCACTTATAGTATGTGATTTTTTTAGGGAGCTGATAGAGTAAAATAAGAGCCTATAAAACAGGAAACGGGACGCAATTTCTGACAAGTGATCTCAATCGCTCAAGAGTGTGACGAAAGTAGTTTTTAAACTAGTCCGCTAATCTATCTTATCTGGATATGTTGTCTCTTAAATTAGTAGACATGTATGATTTTTTTTTTTTTTTTTGGTACAAAAACAATTTGGACCATCTCTCAATTTGTACGTGTCATCCTTGCATAGGGGCCATGCTAATCTTCTCTGTATAGTTCCAATTTTATCAGATGTCTCCGAAGAGACAGACATGCATGATTTATGTTTGGCATCACTAGCATAGAAAAATTACATTATGTTTCTTTTTCCTCATATAAAACACACCATTTACAAAGTAAAAAGAAACTAAGCTTAGGATGAAATTTGATCGGATAGAGAAGGGTTTCCATGTATTATTGATTTTTCCGATAGTGATGAAATGTTCTTTTTTCTTTTGACATTGTAATAAAATGTTCAAGGTAACCAATTGTAAGGAACTTTTGAGAGGGAAACTAAGGGCAGCGAATAATCAAGATATATCACACGTAGTATTTGCTACTATGGAGTAGTACCTGGCTAAATCTTAGCGGGTGCTCCTCTCCAGCCAAGTGTAAGCTACCACTGACAAAAACGATGACACCGCCATTGACAAATGACGGGTGTGCATCAATGGTACTGATCAAGTGACGGCATTGCTCAAATGGCAAACCATTGAGCTTAGCAACAATGTCCTCCACCCCTTGAAACTTTTGGCCTTCAAAAGTTAGCAAAGATGTAGGTTGATAAAGAGAAGCAAGAGAAGGGCGTTCGTTGTCAAAGAGATGGTAGTAGTGATCAACAAAGGCCCTTCCTATCCCCTCATAGTCTGCCATTCTAATCCCTCTTAATTTCCTGCTGTACTTCTACTTTGTGTGTTACTTCTTTTCTCGACCTTCGTTATCAAATGTTGATAAATAGGGGGAATAATATAGCTTACCATATAGCCTAAGCAAAGCATATGATGTGTAGTGGCACATAAAGATACTTTTAAATGTCAGGGAACTGTCTCACCCTTTTGAATTAAGTTTACTACAAAGCCCTTTGAAATTTAGGTTCATAGATTTATCGTAGTGTATAGGAAGATTAGAGTAGAGAGCACAGAGTTAAGGGCACTGAAGGAATTACACTTGAAAGATGCACTTCCAAGAGAATCGATGTCCGCTGTGCTGTGTTTCTACGCAAAGGCATGAATGAAACCGGAAAAAGGATGACTATTTTGCGAAAGAGCATCTCTCTGTGCACTACAATTATGTATTGCATATTGAGGCCTTCCATCATCCAACACCTTACCTTTGAGCCGTCCAAAGTCGGCTTTTGTTCATGGTTCATGGTTCATGGTTCATGGAGCATAGTATATGGCACAAATGAAGCTACAAAGCCACTGCTAATTTCCATTCCTGTAACAATGATCAATTCACCAAAACAAAACATTGACCAATTTCCTGGTGTTAAACTGTATAGTTCTAACTCAGATGATGATCCAACCAATCATTCTTTTCCGGTAATTATGAGTTCTATTAAGGCAATGGAGCCTGCCGGAAAAAAGATAGAATTCATGAAACCAGTTATTAGGGACGTACTCCTTCATAATGTGGGGAGCATAGGTCGCTCTATAACACAACTCATGAAACCAGTTATCAGGACGTGCTCCTCCAATTGGGTTAGACACGCCCTTGGAACATTACATGATAGCACATTGTAATACTAGATGTACCCCCTCAAAAATGTCATGAAGCTGGTAGATTTGGTTGAATCGATTCAAAATACTGTTGGGACAGTCTAACCCGCCTACACAAATTTGATCCAGACCATTCGACCCCTCTCTCAAGCCCCGTGGATGACAGGATTAGTGACATCTCCTAGGCTACACTAGCTCTGAAATCGTTTTATCTTCATCCAGAGATGACTTGCTTTGACGTAGTCAGAATACCAAAAACACTACCATAATGTGCTCAAGAATTGCACTGTATACAAACACAATAGGCAAACTCCACAAAATCTTACAAGTAAATGCGACATAGGGGAATACTGAAAACAGCACAGATAAAGTAAATGCGACATTTAGTAATTGATTCTCATATTTTACTACGTTCACCTTGTGTTTTACTAGTTTCTCTTTAACAGGCTCAAAGTGAGGGAATCAGCCAAGAGGTAATGCAGACTAAAGTTACAGACGTAGATGGATTCAAGGGTCAAGGGGATGGAGAAGAAAAGAGGACGAGGTACGTTTGATTATAAGTTGGGGGTGAGGGGGTATGTGCAATTACTATAGGCGAGGGCTGCTAGATACTGTACCTCGATATTAGGGAATGAGCTATTCCTGCTATCCAGCATCATCTCCATCCATTCACAGCCTACCTACGAGTCCTGCCTTGTTCAAACTTCACCATTATGACCATAAGCTTATCAACAAAGCTAAACTTCTGACAAAAGGTCTACAGTTTATCATACCTAGGGTAGAAAATCTACTAGCATATTACGTTCTGACATCTCATCACCAAGGAGGCAGATAACATATGACCCCGAACTAATGATTGCTGTTTCATCTTCCCTAAACCATCCCATCTTACAGCTAATGGTGGAATTATCTAAAGCAAAAGTAACCATGGATGAGCGAACACATCTCCTAGGCTACACTAGCTCTAAATTAAATCACCTTTCCGGTCTCCCACAAATGCATCCTCCAGTCCCTCCTCCCTGTTTCTCCTCCTCGCAACCCTCCATCTTTCGTCCTCCAACACCAGGCCAGCAACCACGGCCTCATTTCCAAAACAGTTTAATCAGGAAATAGTCCTAAGCAATACTTTGGTCCCTACATAATCCAAAAAGTGCAGACTAGCAGTAGATCACTGTAGATAAACCAACAACGAACTAGCACTACTTACGATCACAAAACTAAGAAGTCTTACACCAGACTAGCAGTAGATCACCGAGTACAAATCAGACCACCACAGGAAGCAAGCAACACCTGATAACTACAAAACTAAGAAGTCTTACTCTTTAGGCCCTCACCTTATATTAACCGTGATGTTTTAACAGAGATCGGCTCATAAACAATACAATAAGTTTATCGGAACTGGAAATTCATCCCCTATCAGTTTTGAAACTGTACGCTACCAATTCATATCCAAACTAGGCAAAGCAAACCTAAATTCAATTCTCACCAGAAATTTGTGACATAAGTCAAAAACCTCAATAGATCTTTTATTTAAGCTCACAAATGTCCCAATCATCATTAAAAAAAGTTCCCCAGTGTAACACAAAGAAATATCACAGTTCCCAGTGATGACAGATGATGGGGCACTGGGGCCATCAAATCCCTCAGAGACTGCAGAAAGCCTAAGAACTTAAGGTCAGACAGGAATCCAATAAATTACAGCCAGCTAAATTCATCTCCAGAAAAAAAACTGATACTAATGACAAACCCACGAAAATGAACAAAGGTCAATTATCTACTTGCTACCAACAACGATCTCGTTAGAAAACAGTTATGCAAGAAAAGATAACACTAAAACGAATTCCCAGATGAACCTTGTTTATGAGCACAAATCCCAAAGCACAATTGCACTATAGGACCTCTGGCAATGGCAGATTCCATCTAAAAACAGTCCTTCAAATCTCTAGAGCTCACAATAATTCTACAGAATTCCAACAACTACAATCTTGGAAATTACTAATCCGTATTAAGTTTGGTCTCTGCTGAAGAGCACAACCGAAGCACATACACAGGATGGGAATACTAATTACCAAATAGCCACATGAGGAAGACTCACAAACCTACCCAAAAGAGCTTTCAATAACAGCACAGCCAATAAGACCTCTTGCATTGCTACTGGTACCGACTCTTTTGCTAAGAAATCAACATAGAAATATGTCAGATTACAGTACGTAGACGAGGGGAATAATTGTATCTCCTTGAGTTTTACTACTTTTCTTCAAAAGGCTCAAAATTGGGAGAATTAGCCAAGATGTAATGCAGACTAAAGTTACAAAAGTGGATGGGTTCAGGCCTTCAGGGTCAAGGAAATGGAGAAGAGGAGTTCATAGGTTCGCTAGACAACAATCCTCATCTAAGGAGTTGGGGTGAGAAGGGGGGGGGGGGTGTCCAATCACTATAGGCGAGGGCTGCTAGATACTGTACCTTCATCCATTCAAAGCCTATCTTCAATTCCTGCCTTATTTAAGTATCACCATCATAACCAAAAGGTCCATGACCTTAATAATAAAGCTCAAATTCTGACAAAAGGTCTACTGTTTTTCATATCTGCGGTAGAAAATTACTAGGATATTACATTATGACATCTCATCACCAAGGAGTGGATAAGTATGCCCCCGAGCATAATGATGTATATCACCGTTTCATCTTCCCTAATCTATCCCATTTCATGGCAAATGCTGGGACTATGTAGAGCAAAAGATTTATTTTTCTCCTTTTGCACTCATCACCACACTAATGGAAAAGCAGGGGAATCACACTTCAAACTAATTCTCCAAATAATCCTTGTCTAGCTAATTCACCATCACCAACTCACAGAAAATAAATCCTAAATAATGGAACCAAACTAAAACTCAGTTCCAACTTCAAATCTATGACTTGTTTAACTAGTATATATTTAGCAGTTCATACAAGGTTCAGTGCCCATGTACCTAAGCTCTGCTACAGATAATAAACTGAGAACCAGCTAGGGAGCAGCTTTTTCATGCAGTAGAACCAATTCTGTTGAACCACAATACATAAGCCAAAGTACGTAATGGCTAACTAATGCAATAATACAAACAGCGCAAATTTGGCATACTACAAAGCTCAACAATCAATTCTCATACTGTCATACATATGTGCCATGCAACAACTAAAAGGTCAGGGTTTTATAATCTAACCAAAATGTCCTTCTAACCAACAGTTGCCAATCAACAACATGAAACCAAACTCGAACCTAAATATCTCCATTGAAGAGCAAACCATATGTTGTTCATCGGTGACGAAATATTGCCGCCTAAACGCTCTTCTAGAATCTGTCTAACTTCAAGAATGAAAGTAGAAAAGCAGCTTCTACTTAATATAAACCAACAAGCAAAGTTCTCAGGTAAACAAACTAAAAATTCATTCCCCAAACGATTGATATTTAGTGAACACATTGTTACCTTGCCTACAATCATATTATGTATCCTCAGGCAGCTGCATACTTTCACCCAAAAATGATATTGTTTTCTCTTAACTCTTAGTCTTAACGACATCTCACATCCTAACACACTCAAAATAAGCTCCAGTCTACCACATATTTAGCTAGCACACTATGAATACACCTACCTACATTATTGCTAACTTCCCTATAAACCTAACCGCATCCTGCATTGTAGCAACAATATCTTTATTGACATAACAATCACATTGCGCGAAAACACATCCGAAAATACACATACAAGCTAATCAATCAATCAAAACCAACAATAACAAACAACAGATATCAACAAAACTCGAATGCTCAACTGCCAAGAAGGCAAGAACCATATATGATCAAGGCATTATCAAAACTGTCAATGCTTACACCCTCAATCCAAAGATCCTTTAACCAACATTTCCATAACAAAACTAAACTTGAATACCACTCACCTGCATTGTAGCAACAATATCATCATGCAACATAACAATCACATTGCGCGAAAACACATCCCAAAAACGACATACAAAGTAACCAATCAAAAAACAACACTAGCAAACAGCAATAAATCGAACAAACCCGAATACTGAACTACCAATTACCATATATGATCAAGTCAAAAACAAAACTTTCAAGCCTTACATACTCAATGTCTAATCATAAGTTCCTTTAACCAACATTTGTCGACCAATAACAACAACAACGACAACAATACTAAACTCGACTTCCACCACGACCACGAACTCACCTAAAACCGCCAACTCGTCGGCCAATAGGCATGAACACCATACCCCGTCTTCCAATTATCAAGAAAAACCACCTTCTTGACCGCCCAAAACGACACAATAAGCGCAACCACCATCAAAAACCTCTGCACCCTCAAATCCCTAACCCTCACAAGCACATGGGTCACAAACCCAAGCAAAACCCCGACAACCGTATACAAAAACCCGACCGCAAACCCCTCCGCTCCCAGCTGCATCCCGGACCCCTGATAAAAATACTGCATCCTACTCGGATCCTCCCTGTCCGCAATAAACATCGGCATCTTCCGTATAATATTATGCATGGTCCCCGCGACGCTGAAAAAATACACAAACACCGCCCCAAACAGCCATATCTTATAATCATGCAGCAAAGTCTCCCCCTTGATCGCCTTTCTTACCGCAAAAGGCGACCAAATTGCAATACAAATAAAGAAGAAGATAATTTGCTTAGTGGAAAACATGGGGGGCCGGTGGATGGGCCCAATGGTTATATCTTTGAGGTGGGTTTCGACGAACTGGGCCATCCCGTCCGAAAGGCGAGAAATATCAGCAGGGTCCATTTTCGGGGAGGATTTCAAGTCCGTGGTAGTGGGTAGGATGAGACGGATGTGGGGTAAGGAGTTGACGCTGAATAAGGAGAAGGAGCGTTGCGAGTCCTTGAACTCGATATCGAAGAAAAAGAGCGAGGAATGAGAGGAGGATGGAGAGTGATGATTATGGTTGGGGTTGTTAAGGAGGAAGGAGGAGGAGAGGAGGGAGAATTCGGTTAGGAGGGTGGGGAGTTGGAGTTCGGATTTGGAGTGGAGTTGTTTGGCGTCGAAGAAGATGAGGCAGGAGAAGGGGCGGGGGGTGGGGAGGGAGAGGAGGCGGGAGAGGAGGTGGTCGGAGAGGTGGATCACGGTGGTGGGGGAGGAGGAGCGGAGGTGGGTTAGTTCGGCTACTAGGTCCGTGGTTGGGGTTGGGGTTGGGGTGGTGGGTCCAATAAAGGTGGTTAGGAGGAGTAGAGTGAGGAGAGAGAGTGGGAAAGGAGACATTTTTGGTTGGGTTGGGGATCTGAGGGAAGGGAGAAGGGGGGTTTGATCGGGGATTTTAGGAGGGAGTCAAGAGGAAGAGTTGACTGGATTTATTTTTTTTTGTTTTGTTTTTTTTTTGGAAGGACTGGGAGTTTAGGGGTAGAGTGGGCTGGACAGTCTGATGAATCGTTGTTAGACCTGTTGACTCCGGACAGGACCCAAAAATTTAGCATGGGAAGAAGGGAAAAAAAGAAAGGAGAAATAGACTAAATAGTGATGATATATGATGTTGAAATACGAATTATTGAAAAAAATAGTCTAATTTTACTTAAAGTTTAACATAGGTCATGTTTTCTAGGATTTATTTTAGAGATTACTGAGATAACAATTCTCCTTTTCGAGAAACCAATTCAGCTCAATTATTTATTTTTTGGAGAAGTCGATTCAGTTCAATTCTAATAAGTTTAGTTAAGTTTCAGCTTTCAACCCTGAAAAACATGGGCCTAATAATGAATTGAGTTAAAGGGTGATTTTTTATTAATATGGTAATAAAAGTTACCACTATAGAGCAAAAAACGATCAGTTTAGATCGTTTAATTTTTAATTTAAATTAGACTGTCTAATAGTACAAGACTTTGCCGACGTGTAAGTTCCAATACAATATGTACTGAATCGGGAAAATCTCACCGGAGTTATATTCTGGAAGAACAAAACAACAAAAGTTATTAATTAATTTGCTGACTAAACAATTAGACTATATAAGTTTTGAACCCATAACTATTTCTTAAGGAGGTTTCGCCCCTAGACAAGCATATTATGAATATGTTCATTATATTGGACATCAACCATAGCTTAGGTTTATGGTTAAGTTGGTCCTCTGACTTATTTATCGAGCAAAAGAATAGGAAACAAACCACAATATTGATGAAACGTTAGGATTTTAAGAAGGATTAGGTATTTAGGTTCAAGTAATTTGATTAACTGGTAAAATAATGATATAAACTTTACGTGAGAGATGTCTGGATACAGAGGCTCAACTTTTCAAGTTTTCAACCAGATGAAAATGATATAGAGCTGATTTATTTGGCTCGTAATCCAGTATATGTTTTGATCCGGAGAATGTGAGACTACAATATAGGAAAAGCCAGGAAAAATAGACAGCCATCACTGATAACTATAGTACACAAGATTAATATTATTATCACTATTCAATTACTATGGTTAAAACGAACATTATCATTGGACTCAGGACTTGGGCATGATTTGAAGACACCTGTTCCAGAGATGATCACTTCGGTTGTGCATTTTGGTCCCCGACTTCTTCATATCAAACGCAGCGAGAATATCATCCACTAGCAAATCACTACACTTCTTCCCCATTCGCATGAGCTGCTTGCAGCACCTGGCCTCGACATGCATTCGCAAGAAGTCATTAGCTGCGATCTCAGATGCGCAATCATATGTGATTTTTTATGCACAGATCATGAATGCCGGGTCTACAGAAGGCTCCGGGGCATAGGTGATATCGTCGTCATTGTCTGGTGCCATGTCATTGTCTGGAGCTATGTCAAACTCGTATGTATCTGCTGCAGAAAGGCGGAAAGAGGCCGCTAGGACGACCAAGCTAATCGCTAGGAACAACAGAACATCTGATCTTGCCATTTCTTGTTTGGAATTCTTTCTTGTGTTGTGAATGATTTTACTTCGGATAGAATATCGCAAACGGAGTGTCGGATGAGCTAGTTATAACTTATAGGTAGTAGGTCATGTAGCTTGAGTGATGTAGTGAAGTCTCAGTGTGTAACGTTTCTGTTCTTCATTAAAGTAGAGGGGAGCAAGGACATGAAGTTCTTTCAATGCTCATTGATCCATCGAATATGCGGCACTTATAACCGCAACTTCTTGCACTTGTATACACGCTGTTTCTGCGCGATGTCAATATGGCACTTCTATTTTATGAAATTTGGGTACAAGTATTCATGTCTTAATCAACTAGAGACTGTAGAAAATTTCAGATAGGGAAGTTAAGGAAATGAAAATAACCAATGTGTTTGGTTCACTAGCTTGCTAGTGGTGTACTTTGTGATTATGCAGTATTATGAACCAGTAGACAAGACCATCATTGTTCGACCTGCTCTGTGAAGAAAGAATGAAAACTACAAAGAAAAGCTTTAGCTCGGATATCCTGCGTATAATCTTACACAAATTTTAAACTGTGAAAAAAATGTGGATTGTGGAACATGGCTGCAAGAACAGGTAGTGCATTATTCTGCAGCCTTGCTGAAATCTGACAAGGGTAAGAGCCAAGTTTGTTAGCGGAAAACGCTGCTAACATAGAGAATGCTAAACAATCAAACGGGAACTGAAATACAGCAGAGCTCGCCGTAAAACTATTAAGAGAAGTCTTGCAAGCTGCAGGAGTATTTTATACCTAGGACACTAATTGTCCAACCAGTTCAGCAAGTTCTTAGCCATGAGCCCAGTGTTAGACTAAAGCTACCATAAGATCCTTACATGGAGAAGATAAAATAAAATCCTGTAAACTCATACTGAAAAATGATGCATGAATGCATGATACGATTCATCATCTCCTTCAAAACAGAAAGTGCTTCAATTATCTTTGCTCAGACTATGATTCATCACACAATTATTTATCTCATCTGTAAAATAGTCCTTCCATATGGTACAAACAGAATTACTGCTACAAATATAAGTTGTATTCTGTCCCAACACTCATTTTAGATAGTTGTTAAGCGTCATTATAGATCTCTCTAATTACATGATTGGAGGTCAATTCCTTCAGCAAACAGATAAAGAATTCCAAGTATCAAATAGATGCCAGAGATCCCATGGTAAGTTACTAACTCTCCTTGGGCTGTTCCAATGCACTGCCATTTTGGAGTCGCTTTCAGAACCTGACAACTGCACTAGATTCTGACAACATGAAGCATGATAAAACACTAGATTACAAAAGACCCATATAAAATGTGATGGCAGATTGATACTTCCACTAGTCCGGTAGTCCAACTTCTGCAGAGTGATCTCCTCCATAAGAAGTGGACACTGACGCTAATGCCACTTGAACTTCCAAAGATTAGTAGGTAAGACAGCAAATGCAGTAATGCCGCCAGTCACGAATACTGAAATGATCACATGATCTCAATTAGAAAAGCATATTTTGATCCATAACTTAACACTACAATACCCTAAGCCACAGGGGGGGATAGATAGCCAAATATGGTAGCAAAGGGAACCTTATTATTTCAACTACATTTACTTACTGTGGGAATATACTAGTACTAGTTTCGATACTTCGACACAATTTGTAGGCATCTGTTCCACAGATGCTGGCTTCTATTTAGCATTTTAGACCCCTTCTTCATACCCAGCTCAGCAAGAACGGTATTGAGAAATATATCGTTACAGTTCTTCCCCATTCGTATTATTTGACTACAACACTTGGCCTCAACATGGTACCGGAAGAAGTCGTTAGTAAGGATCTCAGATGTGCAATCAAGTGTGATTTTTGACGCACACATCATAAATGCCGGATCAACACCAGGCTCCGGGGCATAGGTGATGTCGTCGTCGTCATTGTCAGGTGCCATGTCACTGTCAGGAGCAAGAACGAACTCGTAGGTATCTGCTTGGGAGTAGCGGAAAGAGGCCGCTAGGACCAAGCTAATAGCCAGGAACATGAGCAAAGTTGATCTGTCCATTACTTGATTTCTTTTTCGTGTTGTGAAAGATTTTACTTGGGATGAAATATATGGCAAATGACAAGTACTGGATGAGTTATTAATAAGGCAAAAGGACATGTAACTTATGTAAGGAAGCTTCAGTCATTCAGTGGGTAACGTTCTGTACTTGGGTTACAGTAAAGGATAATCTGGACCTGAAGTTTCTTCAATGTGCATTGATTCCATTTATATGCTTGGGACACTCAACGCAGGATATTGCAGTATGGAACCACATTTGCTTGAAATGACCTTGAGAGTATGATAGATCAGTTCTCCCAGAAGATCCTCACAGGGAAATGCTAATATTAAACCCTGAATTGATGCATGAAACTATTCATCATCTCATATCAGAACCAGATATATAGCATGACAAGGTTTTTTCTGCAGAGAAAAAAGATCTTTATTAGACGACTTATTGCCTCGTCTCATCAGTACAACAGCCCCTCCGCTCCGGGACAAACAGAAGTACAGAACTACAACCAATAGTACAAGTTCAGCTTCATTACTGTTCTCTCTAAATACATGATATACTGGTCCCCTTCAGAAAGGAAAACCAGTTATCAAAATATTACAGACTCCATATTCCGTTCCTTGAGGTAGTTCAATGCACTGTCATTATGCCATTTTTCGATTCGCTTATTTTTATGGCTGTCCCAACTGTAATGGCCAGCTCTGAACAAAAAGCATATGATGAAACATTACAATCTCAGCTGTACAAGTTCACAGTGACCATATTATGAAGATACTCCTGAATGCCCCATCCCGGCTTCTGAAATGCCAGAGTAACCTGCTACACTAGGCTTCCTCAATGCTAAGCCATCTATACCCAGGGAGGAGGAAGGCAACTGGTGATGTGGATCAGTTTGTTTAAATCTCACATTAACAGAAGTCTTATTACATCACCTGATTAAGCAATAGATTCCGACCCAGCAAATATTTCACAGCTCAACAGCCTGAAATCCACAAGATCCACAAGAACAGAAGTAAATAGAGAAAAATGCTTTCTTTAAAATTCAGAAGCTTAGCATTAGCTTATGAGTTTGCTTTTTCGTTTCCTTCCCCTGGCTAGTTTCCTGAGCAATCTGGTGATGTAGATTTATTTCCACCTGTAAGCTGAGATATATCAGGCTTACAAGAATTTTTCTTTTGCCTTGCTACCTGATGCTGGACTCCTGATTTCGACAAAACTTCTTCTGTCCAGGCATGATCTTATAGACACTGTCCAAGTTGTCAGATGAAGTTCCTTCAAATGTACTAGTAGTGGCACTTGATTTGCGAACTTACTAGCACCAACAGACATCCATGGATGAACATAATTCATTTAGGATCCAGTTTACTGAAGTCTGTTTAATATGTAACGGCAGATTCACAAGATGCCTTCAGTAGTCCTGAAATATTACTTCTGCAGCATCATTTTCAATGTTATTCGGGTCCTCCACAAGAGGTGGACATTTACCATTAACGCTACCGCTACTTGAACTTCCAAAGATTAGTAGCAAATGCAGCAATGCCACTTGGCAGATAATGAAGCTCCATGATATCAATCAGCAAAAGCCATCATGGGCAGTTTATAAGGAAGAAGAGCACATCCAGGGCAAAAATAACAAAGAGCGAATGCAGGAAACATCAGATTAAGTTCATCATCTAAAAACAGATATCAGACTCTTGTATGTTTGTGGACTCGGCTTAAGACCCAAATCCAACATTTCATCGTGAACTCGCATGGCTTTTCTCATTTCCTTTTCTTGAGACAATCCACTGATCATGACTACAAAACTTGCCCTATTCAATACATTCTTTACTCTCATGCACTCAAAAATCTTGAGTGCATCATCTACCTTCTTCTCCATAAATAGTGCTCTAAGAACTACATTATAAGTCGTGACATCCCACGAACTATCTAACAGCCCCAATTTACGATGCAACATGAGTGCTGAATCAATTTGACCCGAGGAGCAGTAGTGCTTTACTAATAAGCGACAACAGCCAGCATCGGGCAACAAATCTGCTTGTAGCATCACATTCAATAAAGCTTCTGTTTCATGCCAGTTATCTTTCCCACCCAGCTTCATCATAAACTTCGAAATCTCTGATACAGACGGGCAAAATCCTCTCTTGATCAAACGTTTCAACAAATGTATTATTTCTTCCGATGGATTTTCCTTGCAAAGACAATCAGCCAATTCATGACAGAAACTTTTCTTCACCACAACATTCCCCTTCCAAATCAAGCCATACAACCGAATTGCCTCAGTCACTCTCCCTCCTTTACAATAAGCGCTTAGCAAACACCCAAAGGTCACATCCTTCAGTCCAAACCCCTCACCCCGCGCTCTCTCAAACAACAATTCAGCTGCATAAGACTTTCCTAAATCACAAAACTTCTTGATCACATCATCATACCCCGAGGACATATCCTCGGGAAGCAATTTCCTCTCCCTCATCGAAAACATAACCTTGTCTACAACATCCCCATTCCCAAATTTACATGCCCCATTAAGAATTGAACCATATGTGCTAAAACCAGGGTCGAAACCTCTCCTACACATCTCATTTACATAACCAATTGCAGCTCCCAAGTTCCCAATTCTACTATAACCATCAATCACTAAATCGAAAATCGCAGAATTAGAAACACCCTTATCCAACAACCTCACAACCCTCTCAAACTTCCCACTCTTACACAACATCCTAGCAAAAACACTCCATGTATCATCATCATACAAAACCCTGTTCCGAAACATTGAACCACACAAACAATAACCCAATCTAACCTCACCAACATTATCCAAAACACCAAGCACAACATTCAAACAACCAACATTAGGCAAATAACCAAAATCCAACATTTTCATATAAACCTCTAAACTACTTATATAAGCACCCTTTTGAGCATAGGATTCAATGATATAACTCAAAGCAAGACTATGCAAGTTTGAACCTTTACAAGCATGGTTCATAGAACTCACAACATGGGTTGGTGGGTCCAACCCGATGAAGGAATTCAGTATGGGCTTGATGGGTCGGGTCAGACCCGACCCGAGTAGGATTTGGATGAGCTTGCAGTGGGCTTTGAGGTCTGGTTTGAGCCCAACAACATTGGACTTGGCCCAGTTGAAGAAAGTGAGGGAAACTGTGGGGTTTTGTTGGGTTTTTTGCAGGATTTGGTAAAAGATTTGTGGGGTTAGTTTGGATGGAAGGTTGAGGGTTTTTAGGAGGGGTGACCAGTTGTTTCTTTGGAGGAGAATGGTGGAGATTTGGGTGACAAGTTGGTGTTCTTGTACTTGTGTTCTCCAAAGTGAAGAAGTTGGTGATGTTGTTGTGGAGAAGTGTTTGATGAAGTGGTACTTGAGAAGTGTCATGTTCAGTGGAAGTGTTCAGTGTTCAGTTTAGTTTAGTTTAGTTTAGTTCAGTTTAGTTTAGTTTAGTTTAGTTCAGTTTAGTTGAGTTGTGAGAGACTGAGAGTGCTTCACTTCAGTTAAAAGGGTTTGTATGAAGAGCATTTTTGCAAGACGAGTGTGAGAGAGTGAGACACCAAATTGGTTAAATCCAAATTGAACCACATCACCATTCACACAAAAACTCAATCCTCCCTCAATATAAGGATTTAGAAATGTTGATTGATTAAGCCCTCTTAGTACAAAGAGTCTAAGATAGTTGCGAGTTGGGATGACAGTTCCATCCGCGCCTAATGGATATTCAATTCACCTGAAATTAAATTGGGCGGATTCGAGAGATAGTTTTAGAAAGAATTTCGGATCGGGTATGTGTATGAGTGAATTTCGGGTCGGATATGGGTGATGATGTTTAACCCGTTTATTCACCCGTTGGATATCCCATCCAAAATTCAATAAATAAAAGTACAAATGCATGTTTAAAATTCCCAATAAACAAAACTATTTTATTTGATTATTTGTTACATGGAGTGGTAGTTAATAAACTAAGCAACGTTAAGTATTCTACATCTTTGATTTGCAATGGATAAGATCTTATACGATTATATTTAAATTTGCCCTGTGAGAAGTTTTTTTTATATAAACTAGAAATTTTTGTATTTTATTGGAACATCCATCGGGCACCCGCTTCATCGGTAGATATGGATATGTGTGGATGAAAAATATATAAATGGGTTTGGATATGGATATGGGTGATGGAAATATAAATGGGTATGGATATGGACAAGGCTTTACCTGCGTCATATCCACCTCATTGCCATCTCTAGTTACTAGAGTACTCAAAACTAGATACTTTCAAACACAAAAGAAAAAGGGAATTGTTGAGATTGTGGAGGGAAGGGCCACACAAAAATACGTTTTTGTCCCTGTTCTTTTATGAAATTGGCAGCCTGATCAGAGCCATCTCAGGCTACGACGTGAGGAGTAAGGCTTCCTCTTGGTTGAGGTCAACCTGGCTAAAAGTTATTCGAGTCAGGCCCAATAACTAATCTGAAACATTTAGGCGCAATATCTAGCGTCCATGTGGGTCCAGACCCAGCCACGTGTTGTGGCCAGTTTCGACCTATAACGGTTTATTTTGAGCAATGAAAATCTTCACTTAGTGATGAATTAAAAAAAATTCAAGCACTTCAACTTAAGCCCAACATGGAATATTAATGACAAGTTTTTCTTATCTTTTGGAATGATGAATGACATAATTTGATATTGTCTACTCTTATTTCCTACAAGAGTTGCATGTGTTGTGATGTATATGTATCGTATATAATGGTTATTCTTAAGAAAAAGACCTAGACTATATTAACACAATTTTGAAGTACTTTTTTATTTTTATTAAACTATGGGAAAAAATTGCTACGAGCAAACATGATAATCTATGACAACTTTGCACTTTCCCATGGACATTTGCGGATGCAAAAGTTGGTGTGATTAGATGTTGCACAGAGCTCTGGCCTGTGTAGTGTATGGAGCAATCCTGCAATGCAAAGTGATGCTAATAGCAATTAGTTGGTCGATGAAGTAAAACTAACCACAATAGAGGGAGGAAAGAACCTTGCAGGGAAGGGAAAGGAAAGAAAGGAGAGAACAAAAAATTGACGGCTGTGGGATTTGAACCCACGCCCTTTCGGACCAGAGCCTAAATCTGGCGCCTTAGACCACTCGGCCAAACCGTCGTATTGATAATTGTTTAATATAAGAAATATATGTATTGACAGGCACAATTCGTTTATCTAGCTCTACACTACTATGATACTATCTGTGTGGTCAAAGCACTGAAACAGCTCCCAATCATTCAATCTTTTTGACAATTAAGAACCGCAAGAAATTATAAATTTTTAAAATAAAACAAATTCTAGGAATTTCATAAAGCATAAGAGAATGTACACAATGCAGAGGAACACAATCATAATATCCACCTCCACCGACACTTAGGCACATGAGTCACGACTGTCCATTTAAAGCATGTGAGTTTCAGTTTTATACCGTAAACCTTTTAAGAGTTGCTGTTTCTCAAGTCTCAACCTTTGTGTTGGACATTTGATCACATAAAATATTGGTCCTCGGCAATGTTTCTGTCCAAGGTATGCTTACAGAAGCAAGTCATAGGCCGTGTTTAGCAATGTTGGGGAATTTGATCTTGCAAGACAAAAGAAGCACTTGGAGAATTCTTGCTCTTATTTCCAAGACTGTTTTTTTATTTTTATTTTTTTTTTTGTATCAATCGGCTATTAGATCACGGATTTGTTTCGATATGAAACACAACAGTGTCGACCTGGACGAATTGGTTCAGAGACTTGGAACCGCTTATAGTCATGTGTTTGCTAACCACATGGACCATGACAAGTCCTAACTTGCGGCAAGCCAATTTAAGAAACCATAGAATTGCAGTATTTGGGGTAAACAACATCTTCATAGGTTTGTGTGGCACAGCATGTTGGTCATTCTCATCGAACTTTGTCCCCAACTTTCACTTGCCTCCCATTCGGTAACTTGTGCATAAGTCCCCTTAGACTCAAAGACATGGCTATCTGTGTTAGAAATTAAGATATCAAAACCTTTGCTAAAAAAGACTGAAATCACGCAATTACTTTGTTTGAGTCAAGTATTTACACTTCATACACACAGTAGGCTAATTATTTCTTCAATGTTTGTGAGCACAAGGCCGACAGTCATACATGCAGCTGTTGTCAAAGCCTTAGTGGAAACATTAGGCTAATTAAATTAAGTTAAAGGGAGTCCAATCAAAGACTCCCTGGATCACGTTCATACATGCAACACTGGGTCCCGGTTTTTATAATATTTCATACAGCAAGAAGGTGCTGCCAATTCGTGGGCAGCCTGGAATTCTCAAATTCAGTTGGCTATTCTACACTGTCACATACATACTCACAGCGGAAGACTTAATTGGTCTCTTGCTAGACAAGAATATTTGAGTGAAGTTGCATTCACTTTGAGGAAGTCCTGTACTTAAAATTAGACCACCGTTTCTAATGATTTTAGCTTGAAAAATGAGGGGTATAAAGTCAAGTATCTTGATGAGAAAAATAATATTCAGAGTTCACAGATATTATGTTGGAGTGTTAATAGTCACACCTATAATTAATCACAAGCAAAGTAATTGTTATTCTTGTGCTTCTTGGGATTGAAGCTGGAGCCATTTATATTTGAATTATTATAATGTTGTTTGACATTTTCGGTAGAGTACATTGTTTTGTCTAAAAAAAGCGTATAAACTCGTATATATAAGAATCAAATAATTAAACTAGTACTTATTCTCATTTAAATTTAGATTACAAACACAATTTCATACAAACCCTACCAAAAGTGACATACTTTCAAATAATATTGATTCAATTGAGTATATAATTAATGTTTGTAAGTTAGGTGCAAGGAAAAAGGAACACACGATGTAAAGACACTATTGGAAAAAAGCAACAATAAAAGCTCAAAAGAAGTGGGATTCCGCAATGTACTGTGCATGCCAAGGAACAGTTAAGGGCAAAAAATGGTAAACGCAACTTTTTTTAATCCCTCCTTCACTCACTAGTCAGTCACTATACAATAATGCAAAGCAGGGTTCATTTAAAAACAGAGCATTCATTGCTTTGTTTCACCTTGAGTCCTTGAGAGATCCAGCTGTGGACTGAGGATAACAAAATTCCTCCACTCTATTGTCTCTCTTAGGCAGGAGGAGAACAATGGATAGAAGTATGTCTAAAATGGCAGTTCTTCTGCTCATGGCAGCACTAATGGCTGCCATAATCTCAACATCTTTAGCCGTTTCATTGACTAAAGGATCATTTGGAGATAACTTCGACATTATGTTTTCTGAGAGTAATTTCAAGACTTCTGATGATGGGCAGATCTGGTATCTTTCCCTAGACAAAACATCTGGTAAATGTGATACATTTATGATACACTTCATACACTTATCACTTATGCATTATAGTTAACTTTTTTTTTTTTTTATTCTATGTTTTTCGCCATCCGGTTTAGGCTGGATTCGGGTCGAGTAGGATACGAGAGTCGCAAAGTTCTCTCTCATGAGTTTTGATATTGCTGCATTTCCATGGTTTCGAACTTATTGTTGACAATGTAGTTGGTGTATTTATGTGTACACAATATATTTCTTTCCATTTAGTGTACTGGACTGAAGTAATGATCTGTACTTAATCTTGACAATTTCAGGTTGCGGGTTTCAAACAAAGAAGAGTTACAGATTCGGGTGGTTTAGTATGAGGTTGAAATTGGTCGGTGGTGATTCTGCTGGTGTGGTTACTGCTTACTATGTAAGCTCTTTATCTAAACATCAATCATCCTTTAACTGATACATCAAAAGAATGGAATTTTGCAACAAAAACTATGATCTTAGTATAAACTTAACAATCTTTCTGTTTGAAAAATGAAATTGATGTGACATTGTATATTATGGCAGATGTGTACAGAAACTGAGGCAGGACCAACAAGGGATGAGCTAGATTTTGAGTTCTTGGGGAACAGAACAGGGCAGCCTTACATAATCCAGACAAATGTGTACAAGAATGGAACTGGTGGACGTGAAATGAGGCATGTTCTGTGGTTTGATCCCACCGAGGAGTATCATACCTACTCCATTCTTTGGAACAGCCACCAGATTGTGTAAGTTTGTTACAACTTGATTCAGTTTAATCCTCTTTATGATAAGACTGACAAAGCACTTAGATAGCTGATATTTTACACTCCTTTAATTGAATATCACACTCATATACTGTAATAACAAAGGTGTTAAGAATTGCGAGTTGCGACTTACAAATAGGAGCGTAAAATTTATTATGGGAAGTGTTAAAATCGTTTCCCGATCCACCCTGGGATGCCACACTTAGGAAAGACGGAAACAACCTCTTTGCTAGTCAAGAATATTATTTGGACCCTTTAGCAAGTGGTTGGACAGTCATGTGCTGGCCTACGCCTAGGATTGGCCTATTGAAAGTGTAGGATAACTTGATTTTGAAGGGCATTCTAAATTCAGATGTTCTATTGCTTTAGGACTAAACTCGGAAAAAGAGAATTCTTTTGTGTTGGTATAAGCTACGGAGTTGTGTGTACTATGTAGGATAGGGGGGCTGGTTAGATCTGAGGTCGAATTAACTAGATCTGGGCCTTGTACGGTGACTGAAGTGCAGGTAAAGTATAGATTTTCGGTTCAGAAAGAATGTCCACTTCAGTATACTTCTGCATAGTACAAATTTTTAATCACACGAACACAAGTTCATCCATGATTATGTACATTTAACTAGGTTGAATTAATTTTGTGCTTTATTTTCCGAACAAACAATTGTGGAGTACTTGTGTAATTGTGTGCATATGTGATCCAGACTCTGGCAAATTGGCAATGGTCACTTGGCTATATATCCTGAGAATATGTCAGAATTTTCCAGTGAAATGATCAGTAGAATATAGCATTTCAAAGTTGATGCCTCTTTTATCGTATGTGTGGAACTGTGGGTGTACAAATTTTCTAGAATGAATACAAGATTTGAATGGAGGACCACTAGTGACCAAAGGTACCAACAAAACTAATTTGCGGAATACTGGACCATTATCATCATGAGTATGATCACTACAATGAAAGGAAATGTACATGAACCAATTGCTATCAAATGTAGATGATTTTGTCATCACATTATTCAGTACCCTACTGGACCTACTGGTTACTCCCTTCAATTTCAGATACCAATTGGAGATAAATCATTTAGAACATAGAAACATTTCATGGAAACATCAGTAGGTGTGAACAATGTTTTACTAAAATTGAATCATATCCTTGACAGGTTTTTCGTTGATCGAGTACCAATCAGGGTGTTCAAGAACAATGGCAAATCGAACAACTTCTTCCCCGACCAGAAGCCAATGTACTTGTTCTCTAGCATATGGAATGCCGATGACTGGGCGACAAGAGGCGGCCTTGAGAAGACCGACTGGAAGAAGGCTCCGTTCGTGTCTTCATACAAGGACTTCAGTGTAGATGGATGCCAATGGGAGGACCCTTACCCTGCTTGCGTTTCTACCACAACTAAGCATTGGTGGGATCAATATTCTGCTTGGCACTTGAGTGATTCTCAGAAAAAGGACTTTGCTTGGGTTAAGAAGAACCTTGTCATCTATGATTATTGCAATGACCCTGCAAGATATCCTACACCCATGGAAGAGTGCGCTTTGAGTCCTTGGGATTGATAGAAAAGAACGAAAATTTTCGTGTAATTTTTCTTATCATATATGGCCTGTATCAATTTTCCTGTGCATCATTTTGGCCTAATTTTGGGTATCAATTCAGTGTAAGTTGTAATTCTTTATTCGTTACAATCAATTCAAGTATTATATAGCATGAGCCATTTGTTTATTTATCAAAAAAACAGCGTAGTAGGCTACACATGCGAGGGCTGAAGGCCATGTGGTCTTGTTGGCAAGATCATGCAAATGGTTTAACTCAGAAATGTTACATCACGTCCTTCAATTATACGAATTAGCTTAGGTGATTATACCTCTCTTACCACAATTATGAAGTTAGGGATTCAATCCTTATGATCCCAATTAAAAGAACATGACCTAAATTTGCGAATGCTACATATGATCTCAATGACAAAGTACATGAAAAAAAAAATTTGATTTACCGAATTCCCTTTTTTTAAGGAATCGGTGATAGCTTGCTCGAGCTCGACTCAAAACCTTAAGAAGCCAACTCAAATCTTGACCGTACTTGAACATCTCGTAAATGGCTCAAGTTTGAAAGATAACTAAAATGTTGTAACATTTATTTCGAAAAATGTTATTTCACAATTTCTATCTTTATACGCTTGTATAATTCTTTCTCATTAATGAATTATAGATTTTTATTTCAATGTAAGTATTTAACCGTTACAACACAAGTTATAGAAAATAATGAAGTAAAAAAAAAAAAAAAAAAAAGATACAACATTAAAAATTATTTACAAGATTGAGTTGAACTTAAGTTTGAGTTTAAGCTTGCAAGCTCAATCACGAGATTGAAAGTCTCAGGCTCAGGTAGGAATGGCGATAGGAAGGGGGAAAGTGGTCGGATTACATAAATTAATCTAACCCCGATGCGCTTGGTAAGTGGACCTAAATCCATCTCCACCTCCGCATCAACCATCCGACTATAACTAGCTGTAAAGTCAACTACTTCCGCCTCTAACCAGCCTTCAACCCGCTTCCAATCATATGACGTTTTTTCTACCAAGTTAATTTTTTTACGTGATAAAAAAAATTACTTATTTAGTTACATATTCCTAATGTAATTACACATATCAAAACAAACAAACCACAACAAAAGCATAATCTGTAGTATTACAAACTCAATATTTTGTCATATTTCATAATAAAGAGTCCAACTTTCAAAGGGGTCATAGGTCACAAAGATATCTGATAGATCCGGAAATGGTCAAAAGTCCATAAAAATCTGAGCAAAGTCCGTCTTCCACCTACCTCCGATTCGGAGTAAGATGTTTTATTTGAATTTAACAATGAAATAAGAGATTTCTATCTATTTTTGTTTTACTCTTACCGTATCAGATTCGGATTGAATTGCCATCCCTAGCTCCGAAAACCTACTCCCCTATAATCATAAAACCAACCTTAAATGGGTTCACAAATAAAAAAAAAAAAAAAAACCTTGACCCAAGTACGCTCGAGACACACCGACTAAAACCGGAGCCTTTATACACCTTTACCCTTTTCAGACAGTTAATACAGTTAACTTCACAATCAAATTAGGGTTTCCAATCAAATTTTTTCCCAACAATCAAATTAGGGTTTCCAATCAAAATTAATTCCAGCAATGGTATGCGAAAAGTGTAAGTTTCTCATCTACCCTCTTCATTAAATTCAATTCCCATTCTTTTCATACCTTTAATTAGTTGTAAAGTTTTGATTTTTTTTACCTAGGGTTTTTACATTCTTGATTAATTGATCAATTAATTAAATTTGTGATTTTGGGGAAAATTGATTGATTTGCAGGTGAGAAGAAGTTATCGAAGGTGATAGTGCCTGATAAGTGGAAAGCCGGGGCCAGCAACACCAACGAAAGCGGCGGTCGTAAAATTAATGAGAATAAGCTTCTATCCAAGAAGAATAGGTATATAAATTATTATTGAGTTGATTTTGTGTTTTCCAGTTCAATTGTGTTATGGATTATGTGTTAATTTAAGTAGTTTGTCGGAAGTTTTCGTGTATGTTGTGATCGAATTGGCGTTATGGACCGTGTGAAGGTAATGGCGTGGCCAATTGTGTTATTGGGGCCGGGGGTAGTATGAATTGAAAAGAATTTCGAGAGTAGCGATCAGTTAGACAAAGATTGGTTAAGTCTGAGCTAAATCAGAGTTATATTATCTTTGTGGGCCAAAATGGGCTAGGCGCTCTTTCCGAAGACCAACTGTTGAGTTAATGAGTATTGGGATGGTGTATTAGTGTGGTATATATTATTGCTTTCTGAAACCGAGTAACCGTTTGGTCTATTAGCAGACTCTATACCATGCTCCCGGGAGCTTGTGCTCCCACCCTAGGTTTCTTGTACTTTTCGTCATTTTTCCTCAGAATTGGTACCTAATAATCTCCCGTCTATTAGAGTGGTTTTTTTTTGGGACCGAAACCAAGAAGCTATACCTTTTGAGCTTCATAATTAGCTTGAACTTGATACCTTAGGAGTTAGGACTTAGGATTTGCAGAAGTACTTCTTGCTCAATTCTCTTGGGACTTACTTCTAGAACAAAGAATTATGTACAATCAAATCAAAGTTTAGGACTAAAATTGTCTAGGCTCCCAAGGCTGGGATCAGGAGGCTTGTCACTTTGGTATCAAAGCAGGATTAACTTCAATGATTATCTCTTTAATGTATGACATTAGTGTTTTCATCGAATGAATAGATGGATGCAGTTGCACTATTTTCAAATAGCAAATAGCTTGCTACTAAAGTGGTTGTAAGTTGTAACAACTTACACAACTCATTGTGTATGTAACAAAGTAACAGGCACCCATATGGCCATATCTTGTCTTCTCTTTGTAATGGATAATATTGTTCCCTAATACATATGTCCCGTTGATATCTAATCGTTCACTTGTCCAGGGCAGGAACTGCCTGTAGATATAACTTTGTTATTATTATTAATTATTATAATAGTATGGTTTTGTGCAAATTTGACTATAATAGCTATGAACTTGGACGTGAACAATATAAATTACCGGAGGAGTTGGGAAGATATATTATGCAACAACAAGGACACCCCTGTTGAGGTGGTTACCAAATTTTGTTTTACCGTAAGTGTTTTTTTCTGGGTACTTAAAAGCAGTGTTGTATATTGGCTACCATTTCATTTCTGAAAGAATCAGGACGAGGTATCATTTATCAATGGAAACAACAAGCAAACCTGCAGGGCCCTGATTTTACAAAAATAAACAGGAAGGCTGAAAACAAAAACAAGGAAAAACAATCCAAAACAAAACAGCCTAACAAATAGCTAAGTCTACTTAAGGGAAAATTACTATTAAGAATTCTAACACCAACGATAAACTTGATAAGGCTGACAAGGACCTCACATGTGAATGACTTTCCATTGAAAATCTTGTAGTTTCTCTTCCTCCAGAGCTCATAACCAGAAGCAAAAGAGCACAACACAGCAGTTTCTTTAACCATGATTCGAATTCTACCCTTGCCGGGGCTTAAGAATGTTAAATGTGCGCTGCCTTGCTGTGCCAATTGCCATTATCCAATCTAAAGTCCCCATAAAGAAACTTTTTACAGCATTGACTTTCTGGTTTTCCTGCCTACTTTATGATTAGATAATCGTACTCTTGAGGTGCTAAGCATTTGTGCTTGTAGTTCCTCATGTGATGTGTTTAACTGTTTTTATTTGAGACATTAGTTTATTTAGTTTTCTTTCCTGGAATTGTTTCCATACTTTTTATCTAGAATTCTTTTTGCTTCTTTAGTATATTTGATATCATTTAGCTGTTCTGAAATGCTACTTTGTTAATGACTTGTAGATGGACTCCTTATGGGGCTAAAAAATGCATAATTTGCAAGCAGCAAGTACACCAGGAGGCCAAATATTGTCATACGTGTGCGTACAGTAAAGGTACTGTGGCTTTCTGTAATATACCCCAAATGGTTTATTGTTTGCAGAAATGTTATTAAATGTTTTACGATTTTCCTCTTTCCAGGTGTATGTGCAATGTGCGGTAAACAAGTGTTGGATACAAAGTTTTACAAGCAAAGCAATGTATGATTCAAACAGAGAATTATTTGCACTTCTGATCTAGACCTTCACTGTCGTGAGAGTAGATCGTAGATTATCTGACCCCATGATCTGTGGGGTTGTTTCGTTGGGGTAACTGTTAGTAAACACATTCATATTTGTATCTGTACCTTAACTAATTTTCCATTACGAGCTGATCGTAAAGATGATCTATGAAGCAACTTAACACCTAATTGTGATAGTGTGATGCTCCTAAACTCGCAGAATGCAATGTTCATATTTCAGAATTCATTACTGCTCGCTTGTTTCACTTCTTTTGGTATTATTTTGTTATGATTTATCGCGGTTATAGTTGTATTGCGCCGTATAGAGCCAACATTTTCTCTGTCGTTCCAGAAAAATGGTTGGATGAAGACATGGAGTATATTCCTGTTATAGTGTGTGTTTCAGACCCCCCCCCCCCCAATCTTGCCCTCCTAGTTGCATTCTTACAATTACTAGTTACTACGTAAGGCTGTTCGTACTTGACTTTTGCTGTGTCAGTATATTGACTTCAGGTACAAACCTTGCTATGTACGATAACAACTGAATTATAGACTCATCTTCTTGATCCTGTTCTTAAATTTAAAACCACGGATTCCTCTAACTTAAGCTACTGTACAAACTTTGGTTACAGGAACATTATATGCTATGCAATTGATGCCATCTACTATTATTTGCACATCGACTCCAGCTATCTTCTTTCTTGGATGATTAAATATGGGGCATTCGAATATTTTACATGTTCAGTCTGAGCTATGACATTCCTTTACCACTGTTGCGTAAGGACTGCCGAATTTTGTATTCTTCTCTGATGTTTAGGCGCTCTTAATGCCGAACATTAACGAGATGATGATTTTGGAAATCTACATCTAACTTTAGTTTGAAAAATAAATACAAAAAATAAATTAAAAAATGAATCAATCAGTACCATCTGATCCCTAGATATACCTCAAATGAACGAACTGGGAAATGTGAAGCAGAAAACGACGAGGAAACGTCTTCACTGCCTGGAACTTACGGAGTAGTTGTCAAACTATATGGTTGCTTCTACCTGTTATTTTAACAGTGACACTTGAGATTACGAAAATCAAAGTTGGATGGCTCCTCCGATATGGGACCATCATAAATATTGATTTATAGGTAGACTTTACAGGTTGACTTGTGTATTTTATGAGCTGGTCGGTCTAGACAATGGCCTTTTCTTAGTGAGAGCTAAATATCAAAGAGTAGTATTCCGAGAGATTGGTAATAGTCTAGGGAAAAATACACTGGGAAGAGTACTTTCTCTACAAGATGTGGATAGAAGGTAACACAGTAACAAACCAACTACCGGTGACTTCAGTCCAAGAGGATGAACTTGGGGTGCTCCCTCAACCTGAACTTCAACCTTTGCCATCTCCATTGACGCTGGTCCAAGGACCATCTCCTAGTGAGTAAACGAGCCCCAATCTGTTCATTCTATTTTCGCCGTCAGAGCATGTTTTGCCTCCTAATTCATCCACCATGACAAAACATTTGCAAAATTGGATGAACTACACTATACTAGAAAATCTGAAATCTCTCCTAGTGTTTTCCTTATACTAATATTACTGTGGTTTATTGATTTTTCGGACACTGAGGCAGTCAAGCTAGATGATTAGTCATACTGCAGTATACTCCCAAACAATTTGGGTTATCACGCACTAATTATTTGCTTTTGAGATTAAAAGAGGATTAACCTTTTAAGGTCATAGCAAGCTTTTGCTGAAATTTTTTAACAGAACAAAAAGATAGGGTCCCTTAAATTGTCCACTTGAACTACTGAACAAGATATATGTCCTAAGTCCTGACTGTGCTGTTATGACTTTGCTGGGTCATCTAATTAATAGATGCAAGAAGCGAGGAATTCTTGCAATATGGAGTGAGATTATACCGAGCAGCTATGAAAGGTGATTTGTCAACTGTAAAATTTGTCAAACAGCGAGCTCCTTCTTGGATTTCGGCAAAGATCACAAAGGGGGGAGAAACCGCTCTTCATATTGCAGCAGCTGCAAAACATGTCGATTTTGTGAAGAAGCTAGTATATATTATGTCAACAGATTCTCTAGCTTTAACAAACAAAGTGGGCAATACAGCACTTTGTTTTGCTGCTGTCTCTGGAGTCGTTGAAATTGCGAAAGTGATGGTGGAGAAGAACAAAGGATTGCCAAATATCAGAGGCAGTCAAGGGATGACCCCACTTTACATGGCAGTCTTGCTTGGTCACCGGCAAATGGTATGGTACCTCCTTGACGTTACAGATAATGAACAACTCACAAATGAAGACCGCATTGGACTGCTTACCAGCTCAATCGACACTGATATGTTTGGTAAGTTTAATTCCTTTACACTTGCCTGACTGTATAAGGACTATATCTGAGAGTGATGGTCAAAAGAACTATGATCCGAATGGGAACGTCCTCCAGTACTGGAAACTTAGACAGTTATAAGCTTACGTATAGGCTAGCGAGTTGCTCCACCTAATGCAAGTCGGTTTTAGGAAGCAATTTTATTCGGTTTATTTGAGCCATACCATTATAATTTCACAGTTCCTAACTTTTAAATATTCTCAACCTGATGTTTTGTGATACAGACGTAGCATTACATATCTTACGTAAGCACCCAAACCTGGCTTTTCTTCGAGATGCAAAGAAAGAGACTGCGTTGCATGCATTGGCTCGGAAGCCTCTAAAGCCTGTTGCCTATTCACTGAGCACATGGAAGAGGTTGACAATGCAATGTGAGTTTGCTACATGATCTGCAAAATCGCTCCTGATACTTAAGATAAATTTTAAAAGAAAAAATAAAACAGTAAACTATATTAACGAACTTAGCCAATGCATACAGGGAGCAGTACAGTCCGTGACCAAACAGGAGAGGGAGAAGTTGCTCTTCAGCTGGTGCAAAACCTTTGGAATGAAATCATCAAACTTAATGAGGAGGATATATCTAATCTTATTGGCTATCCTTGGCGCCTACTGTTTGTTGCAGCTAGGCTAGGGAAGGGCGAATTTTTGGAAACGCTGATCCGATCTTATCCAGATCTTATATGGAAGGTAGATGATAACAGACGTAGTATTTTTCACATCGCTATTGTGCACCGTCATGAGAAGGTCTTCAAGTTAATATATGAAATTGGAGCAATCAAAGACTTAATAGCCACTTACAAAGATGAACATGGGAATAATAGGTTGCACTTGGCTGGCAAGTTAGCACCTCCTCATCGGCTCAACTGTGTCTCTGGGGCAGCATTACAAATGCGGCGTGAAATACTGTGGTTCAAGGTCGCCACTTGGCCAAAACTTATCCATATGAATCCTTATTATTGGACATATGTCTTGTACATCTTGATTATTGACTATTTTCTTGCTCTAGGCTGTGGAGAATATCGTGAGGCCCGAGTATGCTGAAGCTGAAAATGAGAACCAGAAAACGCCTCATGCCTTATTTAGTGAAGAGCATGAAAGTTTAAGGGTCAAAGGAGAAGAGTGGATGAAGAAAACTGCTGAATCATGCGCTCTTGTCGCCACACTTATAGCTACTGTGGTGTTCTCAGCTGCATTTCAACTACCTGGAGGTGCCAACAGCGATACTGGAAGCCCAGTGCTTGTGAGAAGAGCATCCTTTGTCGTTTTTGCTATATCCAATGCAGTGTCATTGTTCAGCTCTATCACTTCTGTATTGGTGTTCCTGTCTATACTCACTTCACGGTATGCCGAAGATGACTTCCTCTTATCATTGCCTCTGAAACTCATGATTGGGCTGACATTACTATTTGTTTCAATAGCGACCATGATAGTAGCCTTCACTGCTACATTCTTCATCACGTTCCAAAACAGTGTGAGATGGGCTCCTATTCCTATTGCTCTGATTGCTGCCATCCCTGTGGCCCTTTTCGCCTTCCAGCAGTATCCGCTGTTGGTAGACATATATTCCTCAACCTACAAATCTCATATATCCCTATTTGAGTCGAGCAAAGCGAAGCTTTTTGAGATTTCTTCTCAGCTAGAATGCTCTCCTGGTGAACATGCTGCGACCATGACATCCAGCCGCTCTTTGATTCATCCGACATCCTCTTCTCAACCCAACATATTTCGCGCTGGCTCTTCACATCGTCCAACACCCTCACAGATAGTAGCTCCTTGTGCTTCAGCACATAATACTCCTAGGACATTCTATTTCGAGGATTCTCCAGATCGCACATCTGAATAAATCTGAAAGACTGCAGTAGAAATATTATTTTAACTGAAAGACTGAAGTGATCTACTGTCACATCTGGTCGAAGGCTTCTCTTGGACTTGCCTCGATCAGTCAGGAGTCAGCTAGTTCTTCTTTTTAGACAGATCTCTTGAATTGTCTACGGATGTGTTTATTCAGCCTCTTAATAACCCTGATCGCTGAATTTGTATTATATATTTATCACTACTCTCTTCTGTATACTAGCTTCTCCATCCTGCAATTGTCATATGATGCAGAACACTCTCTTAACATAAAATTCTTAGCCTGTAATTACTACCTTAATTTCTTACTTTGAATGTCATAGCAGTCCCAAATATTATTGCTGGGTTTCTCTATGTTCGACTGTAAGAGTTGTGTACCATCATAAGACGTAGTCCATGGGTGGAGTCAAACTGATCTATATAACAGAAGCAAATAAAGTCAGTTTCTTGTACAAATATAACTGATGAAATTAGACGGTCTTATAAGAGATCAGCTGATGGATGTCTTAATCTTGTTACACTAAATGATGTAAATTTCCTTGAACGATCATACTCTGCATAGTGTACCGTAGGTTCAAAGGGTCAGGTAATGACCATCTTGTTGAAAAGTCAATGAGCGTGGGGTTCTGATGCCCCTCAAGTCAAGCACACGGTACTGCGAAGTAATTCGAGTTTGAAAGTTGAACCTGGTGTTCAACCTCGTTACGCACCTTTCGAAGGAGGCAACTATTCTAGATGATGCAGTTTCGTCGGATTATCATGCACAGACATTAACAAGGATTTTTTTTTTTTTTTTCTGTGTGTGTGACAAGAGATAGTTCTTTCTAAACAATTTCTCTAAAATTCAAAAAACAGCACACGTAATTAACATTATATAATCATCTCAGTAATGTTATGTTTGTTCTTCTGATTGATCAATAACATTTTCGAATGCCATGTGACATTGTGACTGAAAAAAATCACGTGGACCTTAAACATTGTGGAGAATATGTAACAAATTCTCATGGCATCCAAGTGTGTTTTTGTTTTGTTTGACAAAGATCAAAAGTGGCACCCAAGTTGTTAGCAACATGTATAACCTAAGATAATATACTTAGGTGAAATTAAAGTTATGTTGATTATATAATACGGAGTTGCACACATTTATGTACTGTTCTTAAGTTAATTACTTTCGATATGCTAGTATTTTTTTGGATCATATCATTTAGGAGACCTTAAGTCACTATTTTGACTATCGAAAACACGAGATTAATCGTCACTCTTTTGTATGTATTATTATAATTTTTCCTATTAATAAAGGCCATCTAATCCCATATACAAAGATGCATCGAAATTAAGCGCACCATCCGATGACCAGATGGCAACCTATCATTTTCCCTTGCAGTTTGGGTGTTCTTTATTCTCACTTCCAAAGACGTACTACTCCTCAAGGATGAAAAAATTTGGAATCTATTGATAAGCGCAAAAGTGGGATAGGGGCCGGGCGGATGAAAGAAATACGCGTAAAAGACATTTTGACCTTGCTTTTGAGGTTTGCCTATTGACTTAAGTTGACATATACTCCGTACATATACATACGACTAATATGTTGCCGTGCCAACTGTGTGGCTGTCTACGCACTTAGTATCGTCAAGCTCTGATATTGTGTGTATACATTTGTAAGTGTTGACGAAACAAAGATGCTTATTCAACATAATGATCCTAATAATTTAAGAGTCGCAATGCAAAGCTAAATCTCCTGAAGTTTTGCTGAACCTAGTACAAGAAAGACTACCCTCCTTTCAAGAAAAAAGGAGTATAGCTAAATATCAAAGGTTACTGAATTATTACTTCAGCTTGCACCAGCAAAAATATGACTTCAGTACAGCGAGCAGCAGATAAAGTTCAAGTCCATCCTTTACCTTTACCTCTACCTCTACCTCTACCTCCATCTCCACCTCCACCTCTATCTCCGACTGAGCCGAAACCTGGTAATCTCGAAATATCTTTGTAAAATTTTGTTTAGTCTACTCTCCATCTTCGATTATTTAGCTGAATATCTAATACAGGGATGCTGTTTCCAATTGATTCGTGAATTTAATCCGTCTTTTTTTTAATAAAAACTGAACATGCAGTTAAACAGAGAAAGTTAAGTTTTTTAAAGAAGATTAATTCGATGTAGGCTTCATTATGGGCTTTGGCAAGCCGCTAATATTACCGGATTTGCTGCATTAACTTGTCTCGTCTGACTAAATATTAGATGTAACGAGCGAGGAATTCTTGGCATACGGAGTGAGATTATACCGAGCAGCACTAAATGGTGATTGGTTAACTATAAAGCTCATCAACCGCGTATCCCCTACTTGGATTCATGCCAAAATCACAAAAGGAGGGGAAACAGTTCTTCATATAGCAGCAGCCGCCAAGCATCTCAATCTTGTTGAGGAGCTGGTTAATGTTATGGATTTTGACTCCCTCACTTTAGCCAACAAACTTGGTAACACAGCTCTCTGCTTTGCTGCTGTGTCCGGGGTAGTTGAAATTGCAAGGGTGATGGTTGAAAAGAACAGAGATCTGCCGAACATCAGAGGTAGCCAAGGAATGACTCCACTTCACATGGCAGTCTTGCTAGGCCACCGGCAGATGGTATGGTACCTCCTTGAAGTCACTAATGACGAACAAATGACTGACCAAGACCGCATTTGTCTGCTTACCACCTCAATAGACACTGATATGTATGGTGAGTCATGTTCTTTGTTTGAAAATAATCATTCTAGCTTCATCTTATAAATAATAACATAACCAACTGTACTGTGTTTTTCAATTTGTAGATGTCGCATTACATATTCTAACCAAGCATCGCAAGTTAGCCCTTCTTCGAGATGCAAAGAAAGAAACCGCATTGCATGCATTGGCTCGAAAGCCTCTAAAGACAGTTGAGCATAAACTGAGCTTGGCGCAGAAATTTTCCTCGCAATGTAATTAGCTTCCATAAATGTAGTTTTTTCTAAGGTTACTTCCAAGTACAATCGAAGTGCTCTAACATATTGAGTTCGACCTTCCCCTCTAGGGGCCAGAGATCAAGAGCAAATTGTGGAGCCAAAAGTTGAACTTGAGCTAGTACAATGCCTTTGGGTTGAAGTCATCAAACTGAAGGAGGAAGATATATCTAAACTGATAGGCTGCCCTTGGCGGCTCCTGTTTGTTGCAGCGAGGCTGGGAAAGGTCAAATTCTTAACAACATTGATCCAATTGTATCCTGACATCATATGGAAAGTAGATGAAAACAGGTGTACCATTTTTCACATTGCTGTTGCTTACCGTCACGAGGAGATCTTCAAGCTAATCTATGAGATTGGAGCAATCAAGGACTTAATAGCTACTTACATAGATGATAATGGAAACAACATGTTGCATTTGGCTGGCAAGTTGGCACCTCCTCACCGGCTTAATCATGTATCCGGAGCAACACTACAGATGCAACAAGAGATTTTGTGGTTCAAGGTGACACAATTGTCCACATGATATAAATTAGTCTCAGTAAGCCTTGATGATTGCAACTCTTTTATGTAGACCTCCCTCTGTTCATCAAAATAACACTTAGCTTGCTGGTTGTAGGCGGTGAAGAAGATAGTCAGACCTGAGTACATCGAAGCTGAAAATGAGGACAAGAAGACACCTCAAGCCCTATTTAGTGAGGAGCACGAAGGACTAAGAATGAAAGGGGAGCAGTGGATGAAGAAGACTGCTGAATCATGTGCTCTAGTTGCAACTCTTATAGCGACTGTGGTGTTCTCAGCTGCATTCCAACTCCCAGGAGGCCTTAATGACAGAGGGAGCCCTATCCTAATGAAGAGGAAATCCTTTGTGGTTTTTGCCATATCGAATGCAGTATCGCTGTTCACATCAACTGCTTCAATATTGATGTTCTTGTCAATCCTCACCTCGCGATATGCAGAGAGAGACTTCCTGGTATCGTTGCCTCTAAAGCTCATGAGTGGACTAATTTTGTTGCTTCTTTCAATAGCAACCATGATAGTAGCCTTCACTGCTACGTTCTTCATCACTTTCGAAGAAGGTGTACGATGGGCTCCTGTTCCTATCGCCTTGATTGCCTCCATCCCTGTAACCCTTTTCGCCTTACAGCAATACCCACTTCTGGTGGACATATATTGGTCAACCTACAAGTCTCATCAATCTCTATTTGATTCAAACAAAACTAAGCTTTTCAGTTTCTCTTCTAGGCATGATAGTTTTCCGAATAGGAGTCGTGCAGCCGCAACCATGGCGTCAAACTATCTCTCTACCCACCGATTGACAGCCTTCTCTGCCCATGAGAATGCTGCAGTCATAACGTCCAGCTACTTCTCTTTGAACGGTCCAACAACCTCTTCTGCTCTTAAAAGATCTATCCTAAGAAATTTCCATCCAACACCTACACTGATAGTGGATCCTCATGCATCCGAACAGGGTACTTCCACATTCGACTCCCATGAATCCGGCTCAGGAACTGCCGTTGCACCAAACTCTTAGTATTATCTGGAGTCCGCTAAAGTATATTTGTGCAGCCGTGCAGGTACTTAATTATCTCTTTATTCCACACCCACTGATCAACCCTCCTAATTAAACCCTTATGAGTCATTACTACTGTTGGCTTTTCTTTATAAAGCTACTAAGTTTCGACCTATGTGATGCATACAGTGATACACTCATTTAAATATATGACTACTGTCCTTGTTTCCTTCCCGGTGTTAGCTAAACTATAAGGAACGTGATGATCAGTACAATTTTCCTTGATTCATACTTCGGCTAACAGAGATCATCCGTCAAAGAAAGGTTGAGTTCTTTTTCCATCTCCCATTCTCTCATCTTCAGTAAAGGCTCAAGACCAATCAAGACACATCAAGGGAAGGTTGTCGGGGCTTTAAGTTTTAAGCGGCTTTGCAAGATGGCTTATGAGACAATGTCATTGCTTTGCTTGAATAGTCGACTTTTTCATATAGTGTCTTATCGACTACCAGTTCTTCTATTTTATGTCATGTAAAAATTTTCGTTTAAAGTTAGGCCACCTCACTGTAATATATGGATATCAAATCACCTTTATATAATAAGTTAAAACCTCTTTTTGTATACGCAGAGATACAAGCTAGTTGTTTTATATATGCTTGCATCATCTAGTAGTGTTGTCACTAAGCAAACGCGGATTGTACTCCATTACTTCATAGTTTATGCTATTCAAGGCAAACGCGTCATTTGGTTTGGTTCGATTGAATCCTACCAAGAACATAGTTAATCCACTTTCCGTGAATCTTCTTACCAACTGCGAAGCAGGGGAGGATACAATTAGTTGAGGAGCAGCCTTCTCCAAATTTAAAAATTTTGGGTAAAAAAGGTAGAAAAATGGTATAAAAATTGTCAAAAAAAAAATAAATTGAACCACTACTCACATTATTAAATCAAGGAGCCGCCCCTACAGCGAATTATCTACTTAAACAGATGACAAGTCCGGCTTCACCAAGTAAAAACCAGCCTTTAACATACTTTTAAAAAGCAAAGAAGATGAATCCATCAACCACGAGCAACAGTGTGTGGCATCGCTGGTCTTCTGCGGCGTTCTCTCCCAATATCTATTGTCCTCATTTTCTGCAATCGAGCTTATGGATGCCCTCACAGATTGCGCCTCGGAACGCCTCCAAAGAGGAATTTCTCGAGCTGGCGCCATACTTGGCTCGAACAATCGCTGATATATGTGCGAGGAAAGCTTCCAGTATTACTGCACACTCTTCTTCTGTGCCTCTATTTTCCGCCTCCTCAAATGTCATAGCCCGGCGAAAGGCTTCCACTGTGGATGATCCAGCTTCTGACGGCTTAACATGTGTCTTGGACAGAACTGTACAGCCTCTAGAACTCTCTAGGGCCTCGCCTATCCATGGAGTAGGGTCAATCAGTGCTGAGCTGCGTGGCACAAACAGTCCAGTTTCGCGTACATCGTTCCTGATTTCTACAAATGATAACTTAGATGTTTCTGCTTCGGCCATTGTTGTACAAAAAATGGGTGATTGGAACGACCTACTGTTCCTTGCATTACTCCCTGTCAGACCTTCCCATGAAGGTTCCATGACTATTGGCCGAGGAATTCCTATTCCAGGTACATCATCTCCGGTTTATGCACATGATGCCGTTGAACTTGAATCCTATTCCTTAGCCTCGAAGAAAATTGAACCAGGAATCAGCAATTTCGAAACTATAGCGTCAAGTGATGGACCTTTACTCGCTCATGAAAACTCCCAGTGGTGTTGGATGTACACAGCAGTTAACACTAGTGCAGGTATTCATTTGTTTGACTATTTATTTAATGCTACATATGTTTCTGTTAGAACTAGTGCTCCAAAATAATGGATTACTTGATCAAATGCAAAAGTACCTGCAAAAAGTTCGCTGGAAATAGCACAAAACAACTCAAAACTGAAAAAAAAAAAAAATTACCAACATAAAAACCCAAAAACGAGCACCTAAGCGATGAGAAGAAGAGGAGAGAGAGGATGTTGACATTGATGGAGCATCTCGCCGGCGTCAAAAGATATCGTCGGTAGTTGGAAAGTCGATTTTTGTTTAAGAGTGGGGTGGAATGAGTTGACAGAGAGGGGGAGGGGAGGGGAGTGGGGAAGGAAAAGGGAACAGAGTATAAAATGGACTGTATATACAATCCTATTTTAAACTTGTAGCTAGCTAGTGCAGTTAAACATGCCCACATATTTTATGATTTATAGTATAAAATGACCACATTTTAGCTCAAGTATAGTTAGTGTAAGCTTATAAAAAGGCCATTTCAGTTTATAATCAATTGAGATAGTTTCATGAACATATGTAGATCAATGCGCATTCTGTAGATTTAAGGTCTATATGTCACCTCGTCCTAAAATTTAGGATAATTTCAGTCTTCAACTTTGATATCGTCACCTCTGCATGATTGCATACAAATGTTGTAACATTACTTGCTTTGTTTTGACGAAATCTTGCGCTTGTGTAGTTGGAAGCAGAGGATATTTGGATGGTAACATGGCATATATATTTGAAACTCGTCATCGTCAGAGACTACCTATCGATGATTTGGTGAATATCATGTATGCATATGGAGTTGACCTATTCAGTGCTCGTTACATTCTAGGGAAATTAGACCCTAAACGTTGCGGATATTTTGATCTGACTGCTAAGAACATGAGCTTAATAACCAACGGACGCATCCACTTCTTCGAACATAGTCAGAGAGATCTTATAAATCTAAGAGACGCAAGCAAGTGCTTTCGGAAAAACCTGCTCTCATTAACCTGTTACGCTGGCTACATCATGGAAACTCTTCAGAAAAGACACAATTGTGAGTGAACGATTCTTAAATTTAATATTTACCTACCTTGTATCTTTCCAACAACTTCATGTAAAGGGTTTGGATGCTCTAGAGTTTTTGATTATAAAGTTGGTAGAGTTTACCTTAAAAAATAATACGAACGGCCGCTTATCATAGAAGTTATATTGCAAATTGAACCTAAAATGAGGATACTAGAAGATACTCCGTATATTGCAGAAAATTGAGAAATTCGGTCGTGTAAATGCTTCCTTCTATATGTACAGATGATCCCTTCTTCCAGTCTAAATTCGGCTTATTGAAATGGAAGCCGCCTTTCATGCTCCTGGGGCTGCACGGCATTATGGGTCTTTGGAAGTTTTCTTCTATTCATTTACTAACTAAGGACGTGGAGACCTTTATGGGCATTTTAAGAGTATTCAAACCTGATGATGCCCAAAGAATTATAAATTTAATCAACGATGACTATAAGGGAAAAATTTCTTTCACTGACTTCTTCATTTTAGCGAACCGCTGGAATTGGCTAGGAAAGCATGGAATAGAAATGTTAGATATCGACTGGACGCACGACCTATCACTATTCTTTACCTTTATGGACAAGGATGAAGATGGGTACCTCTCTGCCTCTGATCTTGAGCTTTTCGCCGCCATCTTTGGTAGCTATCGTCCTTCCAATGAAACGATCACGATGATGACTTCCAAGCTTGATTGGGATGGTGATGGCAAGATTAGCCGTGAAGATTTTTACCATGTAATGAGGCCTGCATTAAGTGGGTTGACGTGGGAGTTTTGGTTGGTTGCTATCTTACTAACACTGGAGCTATAAGTTTCTAATGCAAAGGCTTAGCTTATCAACTTAACAACTACTACCGTGCATGTAGAAGAGGCAGAGGTTATGAATGAGTTACATATGCTACACTCCAACAGACTGCAATGACACCCGGCCAGCAACAAGGACAATGTAGCTAATTTATTCAGTCAATGTAAGTAGTGGCTGAAAAGACACACCCAGGTCAGAGTGGTAAGAACAGGAAGAGAAAGGGTGCTGATAACAGACAAGCTGGCAAAGACTTAAGATCATTACCCCAATGCTGAAGTAAGAAGGTTTTTGCTGCATATCGAGAGGGGTTTGAACTAAGAACGTAACGTTACCCCGATGCTGAAATATCAGACTTGTTTGATGGTTCTCTAAACATAAAACCATGTTTTGTTTGGTGAACCAACATAAAACCATGTGGTGTGCAATAATTTAGACATATCTTGTAGACACTTATCTATAAATTGCTAGGCCTTGGCCCCGTTTTCCTGCCGAAAAACAAAAAGTGCCAGCCATAAAAAGCAACAAAAAAGAGTGTCGTTGTAGGGACATGAATTCATGTTCATTTATTTATTGCGAGTGGTACTGTGGTACAGATGCAGTGATGCTCCTATTGGATTCCATCACTCTATATTGGTACCATTATTTGGAAAGACCAACTTTAATCAATTATTTGACCGTAAGTGAGACATTTTGCTGGCTATGGCGGGCCAACAACTTCCAGGAAACCAACAAGCAACAACAAATATAACTCATGAAGTAGCACTCTCTATCGTTCCACCACCCGCAGCGGTGCCGTCCACGCCACCACCAACGTCATCACCTCGTGAGTTCTTCCTTTCCGCTAAATACTTGAATGCCACCATATGATGATATATTGATATGTATTATTGCATTGATATCATTCAATGTCGAGAGATGATAAGCGAATAGTCACTATTGTTAGTTGACCGTAAATGCCTTACTATGAGATTGAAAAAACTAATAGTTTCTATTGAGCAATAATGTCTTATCAATGTTTAGTTTAGTTATTTTTATGGCTTGTTGAATACTCCGTATGTCATTGTCCATCATCTTACTCATTAACTTTGGTTGCAAAGAAGTTGAAAATGGCAGAGAGAACTTCTTGAAGTTTGGCTTGCCACTCTACCAAGCTGCTCTGCAAGGCAACTGGCCGGAAGCCGAAAAACTTCTGAAGCAATCCGAAGAATGGGTTCGACAACCGATAGCGAAAGGTGGAGAAAGGGTTCTTCACATTGCAGCTGCAGCCAAACACACCCATTTTGTGAAGGAGCTGGTAAAGCTTATGAATGTAGATGATCTGGCCTTAAGCAATGATGTCAAGAACACTGCTCTCTGTTTGGCTGCGACATCTGGAGTCGTCGAGATTGCGAGGGTGATGGTTGATAAGAATGAAGCACTGCCAAACCTCCGAGGGAGCCAAGGGATGACGCCACTTCAAATGGCGGTCCTGTTAGGACACAGGGACATGGTTTGGTACCTGCTGCCTAAGACTGATGATAGCCAGCTAAAAGACCAGGATCGCATTGCAATGCTTACTAGCTCTATTGACACTGATTTGTTTGGTAAGTATCCTTGAGCTAATTAACTTAACCTAGTTAAGTAAGATTATATAGATTTCTATTTTTTTTTTTCCAATTTATATCTTGGGGTATTAATGTTCAAAATATGACCTCGACGAGTGTGAAAAAGTAAATGTGCGGAAATGAGTGGATCGGAGATAGTTGCATAGTTGCTGGTCTTAGTTGCATAGTTGAACATCAAAGTTAAGTCCAGTTATAGAGATGACGCTGAACTTGGTTAAACATTCAAAGTATACAACCGTTAATCTTAGGCTAGAGGGGTGTTATTTCTTTCAACCAATGGAATTGGCAATTACCTGACTATAACAACATCGAACAGATGTTGCAAATCATATTTTGGGTAGGCATCCAGACCTAGCTGTTCTTCGTGATGGGAAGCAAGAAACAGCTTTACATGCATTGGCTCGAAAGCGTTTAAGGCCTGGAGGTGGTCATAAAGAGGGCCTGTCCAGAAGGCTTCTTAGACTAGGTGACTATTGTCTCTCTGTCTTACATATGTTCCGTTCTCTCATATTCTTTGCGGTAAAACCAATTGTTTTGTATGTAAAGAACAAGTCGTTTTTCAGGAAATAACCTCGCTCAAGGGAAAGTCAAACAACCGTCATTAGTGCTACAACTAGTACAGAGTCTCTGGAATGAAGTCGTAAAACAAGATGAGAAGACAATCTCATACTTGATTGGCTATCCTTGGAGATTGCTGTTTGTTGCCGCAAAATGTGGCAACGAAGAGTTTCTCATCACGCTTATTCGTTCCTATCCTGACCTAATATGGAAAGTTGATGAGCACAATCGCAGTATCTTTCACATTGCTATTATGAACCGCCATGAAAACATCTTCAAGTTGATACATGAATTAGGAGCAATTAAGGATCTAATAGCCATCGATAAGGACAAAGAAAATAACAATATGTTGCATTTGGCCGCTGCATTGGCTCCTTCTGATCGCCTCAATTGTGTATCTGGGGCAGCTCTACAAATGCAAAGAGAGCTTCTGTGGTTTAAGGTGACTACTATTACCACTCATTTCTTCAGTAGTTAGCGTGATGTTCTTTAGGTCTTAGTCTTACTGCCTACTGTGCAATGTATATAAGTTTATCCACTATGCAACCTTCTAAATGCTTGTTACTAAATTTGTGTATTTTAAATGGTTAATTTATCGCTTCAATTGACTACATCCATTCCTAGGCAGTGAAAAACGTAGTGCGGCCAGAGTATGCTGAAGCAGAGAATATCGATCACAAAACCCCTGGTGCCTTATTCTCGGAAAAGCATGAAGGTTTACGTACAAAGGGAGAAGAATGGATGAAAAAGACAGCTGAATCATGTACTCTAGTTGCGACTCTCATTGCCACAGTGGTGTTTGCAGCAGCGTTTACCTTGCCTGGTGGCATCGACAATGGAGGAAAACCGATATTTATAAACCACTCATTGTTTATCGTCTTCGCAATTTTTAACGCTGTATCTTTATTCAGCTCCTCTTCTTCAATATTGATGTTCTTGTCAATCCTTACTTCACGCTATGCGGAGCATGATTTTCTCAAGTCATTGCCTCTGAAGCTAATGTTGGGTTTGACAAGCCTTTTTATATCAGTAGCAACCATGATGGTAGCCTTCACAGTTACTTTCTTCATGACATTTCAGGAAGGTACCAAATGGATACCCATTCCGATTGCTTTGTTTGCATCCGTTCCAGTCGCCCTTTTTGCTTTCCAGCTATATCCTCTCTTTCTAGATATCTATCACTCGACTTATATATCATGGTCTTTGTTTCGACCAACAAAGGCTAAGCTCTTCCCAAGTTACTTAACAGAAGAGAAGAAGAATAACTGACGAGACATCTGGAATGCAATCCCGGTAACTTAGAATGTTGTACTCCTTTAGATGATTCTTAGTTCTTACACTTCTCGTCTCAAGAGGAGTATTGGAAAATATGACTCACAAATGTAATATTATTATCCCCTTATTTGATTATTCTACTTTTTGTTTATCTCCTTGACATCTAGTGATCTTCACTGAGAATTCGCTGTAAATTTACTCTTGACATTTTATTGACGTTTCTCTTGTTGTTTTGTTCTTGGCATCTTCCCTTGATAGATAATGTGAATGTTCATTGATATCGTGTTATCCCTAGTAATTTGAGTTAATGCAAGTGGCATAAAGAAACTTATCCTAACAAATCATACATAAGAAGTTGAAGACATCAAAGTTGAAAACTTTTATATACATGGTGGATGCGAATATCTAGGAGCACATATCGAAAGAAAAATGATCTACTTGTCCAATTTGGTGTTAACTACAAACAAAAGATTAGTGTAATATTAAATGATCACTATGGTTACTTATAAGACCTGGTAATTGGTATGCATATGAAATGACTTCCCTATAATAATGTCAAGTCATGTACGCAAAAGTAGACCTAACCACACATTATTTTTTCCTCTTTGGGGCTATGAGAGACTGAATATTTAAACCTCAATATATAGTGAAGAACGTGACAACCTACCTCGCATGAGTTTATGATACTAAAAAAAAAACCTAGCTTTTGACTCGGGCGATATTAAAATAATTTGAAGTTATAAATTTATTATTAACTCTTAGCAATTTTTGAGTGTTGATAATGAAATAAAAAAAAATTCGACTTTTTCTCGAATTCTGTTATTTTTTAAAAAATTAGTTAGAATTTAATATATTGGTTTTTAAAATCTCTATGAAATTAATACAGTGATACGCAAATTAGATATCAACCAATAACGCGCTAATCAAGTGGCCTTGAGTTAAGAAATTCTTTACTAGAGTTACTCAACAACTCTACAGGGGAGCTGGACGCTATTATTCATTTATTCGGCACCACTACGCAAGTGGGGATTTGGGGAATCTATCGACCGAAGACTAACTTGACATGATTTCCTTGTATAAAGCTCCATCTTCACCATTTGCATTGACATTAGTACTACACTTTGCCTTTCCAACATCATCGAACCAGTCGTCAGCTCACAGGTACACTACATAAACACACACACACACACAC
>CAAKMY010044258.1:0-11418 GCA_901111285.1 Corrigiola litoralis | reverse complement strand
AGCGGCCAAACACAGGGTGATTTTAGGAAAAACTTAAAAGCTCAGGGTGACATAAGAAAATATCCCATTTTTTTCCAGGTAATGGGCTTCATCCCCATGTTTTTTTTCATATTAGCAAGTTTCGAAAGGAAAAATTGATGCCCTAGTTGGTTTGTTTATGCGCTTTTTCGGCCAAATATGGGGCTTTGATTATCTTCGATTTTCCTTGCGATTTTTACACTTGTTTCTGATGTTATGTCTGTTAGATGCTGATGGTGGTTGGTTAGTTGAGTTTCGTGGCTTCTAGTTGAGTTACTTTTGAAATTGCGGGTTTCGCCGAAAACCGTCATTTTTGGGGCTTGGTTTGGCTGGGTTTTCGGCGAGGGTGATGTGTATTTGTGTGATATGATTACTGCTTTGTTGTTGTTGGTAATGAAGGTTTATTTTCGTGGTCTTTGGGTCGATGTTTGGGGCGTGTTGGTTGGTGATTGTTTTGGTGTTGTACGTTTTGTTGCTTCTCGATGATGTGTGAGTCTGTTGTGTGTGCATGAGTGTTGTATTGTTTTTTTAGGTTTGTGCTGCGGGTTTGGTGATGGTGTTGCCGAGAGGTCGAGAGGGAGAGATGAGGGTTTTTAGTTGGTTGATGTGTGCGACATTGTTGATGTGTAGCGTGAGTTGTGCGTAGAGTGTGAGTTTATGTGCTGTTGATTGTGAGTTGTGCGTGAGTGTGTGCGTTTGCAGGTTATGAGATGTTTGTGAGTGTGTGTTGTTTGTTGTTGTTGTTGTTGTTGTTGTGTGGTAGTTTGTGTGTGTCGGTACATGAGTTGTATAGTGAGGGAGTGAGGAAGTGAAGCGAGTAACGCAAGGGGAGCACAACTGCACGGTTGTGCGTGCCGGGGCTACAGTTGCCTCGGTGAACGTGCCCCGAGCTGCTGCTGTCCCGACCTCACTTCTAAAAAAAATCATGTCTTAGCTTGTGCTTAGCAAGGTCGCAGTCGTCGGGTTTGCTCATTGTGAGTTTAAGGCGTTGTTGTGTCATTGTTAGTCGTTCTTATCAAGTGTTTGGATGTTGGTTAGTAATGATGGGTTGGATATAGGAATTCTATAATGTGGCTATGAAGGTATTTAGCCGACTAGGAGGTCTAGTAAACGAGTTATGTTTGACCTGAAGTGTTATAATGAAGGAATAGATTAGTTATGTTTGTTATGGTCGGGCTTAATAGACTTCGGAGCTTAAGTACGTGATTTAAGGTTTGCAGAGTCGAGTTAGAAGTCTAGGGAGTTGATTTTAACTTGAGTCTACTTTTAGTATCTTATAAAGTCCCACGTAATTTGTAGAGTGCAGATTTGTGCCGAAGTCGTTGCTCGATTGAAGAGTTGAATTAGAGGGAGTACCTGAAATGAATGGGCTAGGTTAAAAACTGGCTTCTGACACTTGCCCCTAGGCAAGACTGAGTCAGAGGGATACCTGCTAAGAAGTAGGGCTAGGCCTACTCTTCTTCTTGACTTCTGCCCCTGTTGGCAGAAGTTTCAAGGAAGTACCTGAAATAAATGGGCTAGGTATCACCCTGGCTCCTGGCACTTGCCCCCGGGCAAGACTAAGTCAGAGGGATACTTGCTAAGAGGTAGGGCTAGGCCTACTCTTCTTCCTGACTTCTGCCCCTATTGGCAGAATTTTCAGGGGAGTACCTGAAATGAATGGGCTAGGTATTACCCTGGCTCCCGACACTTGCCTTTGGGCAAGACTGAGTCATAGGGATACCTGCTAAGAAGTAGGGCTAGGCCTACTCTTCTTCTTGAATTCTGCCCCTGTTGGACGAAGTTTCAGGGGAGTATCTAAAATCTGAGAGGTATCGTTTTCGACTTGCTAGTTAGGAGTCGCTTGTACCTCTGAACTCAGGTTGTGTAGGGGGACACTTTCGTTCTCTGGGCCAACCTGGCGTCTTAGGGTTTTAGACAACTGAGTATTTCCAGCGGTTCCCCAAGTTTTATGAATGTGGTAATCTCCCTCCAGAGGGAGAGAGATTGATCCTCTGCCAAACCTGCCTCCAAGACACTTGAGGCTGTTGGGTGGTGCGGCCTTAGCTCCTGGTTGACCGGGCTTAGGTAAGTCGAGTTCTTCAAAGATGGGAATCAATAGCCAGACGAGCGTTGTGTGCCCTAATGGTCTGTGTCCATCATCAGGAGTAATACTCTGGGCCATTATAAACATCCACCCTTGGCTTGAGGCTTTCCCCATTGGTTTGAAACTTCAACGTAGGTACCTGGTACATGACTCTAACTCTCAAGACCGTTAGACCCTTACCTTTAGAGTCCTATGTCTTCGATGACACGAGTTCAAGTGGTGACCTTAACTACCTCCTGGTAGCGCCTTGCTGCCATGGGCAGGGCCTGGTCTCAGTTATGATCTTCGAGTGTTATCGGCGTCATTCCCGTAGTGCTCACGGGTCTGGAACGCTGGTCCCCCAACTCTCAATACCGTTAGACCCTTATCTTTGGGGGTTGCCAACCTTCAACCAAGCAGTGGCCCGTCATATTGACTAGCTGGCGTTAGGGTTTGACGACCGTAACATAGGCCAGTCACCTCGACGAGCCTGGTTCGGCTGGCTTCGTAAGTAGATTCCTTAATGCCTAGAGGGGGAACTTAGCACAAGAACCCACCCGGTGGACAACAAGTTCTGCCCTCCGGAATCAGTCCTTGGGGACTCCCTGACTCTGGGTCCAAGCCGGACTCCCAATGATATTGGATGACGCAGTCCAGCCTAATAGGTCTCTTAGGTCGAGCTTTGCTTGGGCGACTTTAGACCACGAAGTGAAGTACCTTCTATGTCGAGCCCCATGTTGGGGCGACCCTCAGGTTTGGAGGTGATATGGTCATCTGGACCTCCTTTCGGACCTGCCCTACCTGGGTGATCCCTAGAGTCCTTCAGACCACCTCACCTCCTGATTGTTGTTGAAAATTTCGTTGCTTTGCTCAGAATGATTACCCCAACTGAACGAGTATCATTTTATATCATGTTCAAGGGTGTTACAAAAGAGACCTCTGGGTATTCCCAGGCTTTGTTGATTACATACGTTGACTTTCTTATTACCTAACCGTAGTACCACTTCAAGACATCAGAGCTCCAGATATTGCCCAGTAGACTCCCATCCTCCCTAGCCAGCTTGAAGGTCCCGTCCCTAACCTGGCTGTAGATGCGATAGGGGCCTTCCCAGTTGGCAGAGAGCTTGCCATGATGCCTGTCTTTCTAAACAGCAGCAGCCTTACGCAGAACCAGATCACCCACTGCCAGGGGTCTGACCCTGACCTTCTTTTTGTAGACTTTGCAGATATGGTTCTGGTACACTGCCAGGGTGAGCCTAGCTTCATCTCTGGCTTCACCCAGCAAATCCAGCGCCTCTTTCATGGTTGTATCATTGAACTCTGGTTCCAGAACTTTGATCCTCATGCTCTCTGCCCCCACTTCCACTGGGAGCACAGCCTTTGATCCAAAGGCCAGCATGAATGGAGTATGACCTGTGGCCTCTTTCTTAGTGGTACGGAGTGACCAAAGCACATTGTGTACCTCTTCAACCTATTTAGACTTGTGGTCATCCAGCCTCTTCTTCATCCTCAGGAGGATCTGCTTGTTGTCTGCTTCTGCCTGATTGTTGCTCTATGGGTGGCAGACAGCCGAGTATGCATATTTGATTTCATAGCCTACTAGCCACTCCCTAAGGGGCCAGTTATCAAACTTCCTTCCATGATCAAACACCATGACCCTGGGCAAGCCAAACCTAGTGATGAGGTTTTACAATATGACCTTCATGACTGCATTCTCGGTTATAGCTGACACGGGCTAAGCCTCTACCCATTTGGTGAAATAATTTACTGCTATAATTACCACTTCTTCTGGCAAGCCGCCTTCTCAAAGGGACCTATGATATCCATGCCTCATTGAGCAAAGGGGAGACGATTGAGCGTTGGCATTAGATCATGGCTGGGCTGATGAATCAGGTCGCCATGCAGCTGGCATTTTTTACATTCTTTTGCTATTCTCTCAGCATCTTCTATCATGGTGGGCCACAAGAATCCTGCTCTCAAAGATTTGTGAGCCAAGCTTCTGGCTCCCATGTGATGTCCGAGTGAATCTCGTCCAGGATATAGAATGCCTGGGCTGGGCTGGCACATTTCAGGAGTGGCATGGATAAAGATTTTCTATAGAGTTCTCCGTGAAACATGCAGAAGTGTGCAGCCTGTCTCAGCAGCTTTATGGCCAAATTCCTATCTCCTAGAGCCTCTCTAGTAAGCTTGTACTTCATGATGAGGGTTCGCCAATCCTCTACCAATGTAACGTCTTCCAGTGCATGGATTCCTTCTATGCCTACACTCTTTTGGCTTCTGACGTCTACCATGACAGTTCTCTTGGCGTCTGGTAGACTTGAGCTAGCCAGCTTGGCTAAAGCATCGGCCTAGTTGTTCAGTGATCTTGGGATAACTTGAAATTCAAAGGAGACAAGTTTTGATATCAGTCCCTTGATCTTGTTGAGGTACAAGATCATGGCATCCTCTCTGGCTTCATACTCCCCCCTGATCTGGTTAGTCACTAGTTGGGAGTCAGTTTTGAGGACAACATGCTTTGCCCCCGCAGCCAGGCAATACTCCAACCCAACTATGGTGGCCACATACTCTGCTTCGTTATTAGAGGCTGGGAACTGAAACCTGAGGGCATACTCGAATCTATGCCCCTCGAGAAAATGACCAGCCCTACTCCTGATGCGTTAGCCGTAGTTGACCCATCACTGTAGACCCGCCATATCCTTGCTTTCTCCTGAGTCCCTACTAGCCCTTCTGGCTGAGAGAACTCAGCTAAGAAGTCGGCCAGCGCCTATGCCTTGATGGTCGTCCTTGGTTTGTATTCTATCTCAAATCCTGATAGTTCCACAACCCATTTCTCTAATCTTTCTGACCTCTCAAATTTCTCCAGCATCTTCATTAGTGGTAGGTAAGTCAGGACTATGACCTGGTGCGCGTCAAAGTATGGTCTGAGCTTCCTGGACGCCACCACTATGGCGAAAATGGCTTTCTCTCTCAGGGGGTAGTTTTTCTCTGCTGAGATGAGTGTGTGGGCTACAAAGTAGATTGGCTTCTGGATGCTATCTTCTTCCCTTAGCAATACCGTAGCGATTGACCCTGCTGACACATCAATGTACAGATACAAGTCTTTTCCTGGTACTGGCCTAGCAAGTGTGGGCAATTGTTGTAGATGCTCTTTCAGCGATGCGAAGGCTGCTGTCTATTATTCTCCCCACTGGAATTGTGCTCCCTTTTTACCAGTTTTGCCCTTCAATGTATCGAAGAAAGGCATCGACTTGTCTGCCGTCCTGGAGATGAACCTTGACAACGCAGCCATGCATCCTGTCAGGGTATGTACTTCCTTCACGTTCTTAGGCTCCTTCATGTCAAGGATAGCCTAAACTTATCTGGATTGGCATCAATGCCCCTCTCGCTGACCAAGAACCCCAAGAACTTTCCTGACCTAACCCCAAAAGAACACTTCTTGTACTTCCTTAGTTGAGTAAACATTTCCTTGAGGTATGTCAGGTGATCATCATCAGTCTTGCTCTTTACAATGGCATCATCAACATACACTTCCATATTCCTGCGATCCGGGCCTTCAATCACCTTGTCCACCATCTTCTGGTAAGTGGCTCCAGCTTTATTCAGGCCAAAAGGCATCATGGTGTAGCAATATACTCCATAGCTTGTGATGAATGTACATTTCACCCTATCTAGTCCCCAGAGGAAGATCTGGTGATACCTTGAGAAGGCGTCAAGGAAACTCAATAGTGAGTGACCTGATGTAGCATCCACCAGCTGATATATCCTGGGCAGGGGGTAGTGATCCTTTGCCGTGGCCTTGTTGAGGTTTGTGAATTCTACACACATCCTCCATGTTCCTTTTGTGGCCTTCTCCACCATGACCACATTAGCTACCATTCTGGATAATCGTAGGGGGTGATAAATCCAGCTTTTTTAGAAGCTTGTCGATTTCTTCTTTCATTTTCTCCAGCTTCTCCTGGTTGAAACCCCTTAACTTCTATTTGAAGAACGAAAGCTGGGATTCAAGTTCAGCTTATGACAGGCCACCTCTAGGTCTACTCCTGGCATTTCAGAAGCGTTGTAGGTGAAAACATCCTTGTGGCCCCTCAGTAGGCCTATCAGTTGTAACTTCATGTTTGGATCAAGCTATCTCCCAATCTTAACTGTCCTGCTCCAATCATCTTCCAGGGGGACCTTCTACACCTCACTTCCTGGCAACGAATGTGGCTGGTCGCAGGGTCTGACCTCAACTGTGTCTAGGGCAGGGCCTTTGCCTTTCTTGTTGCAAGGGCTATCTGTCTGGTCGAAGTCAACGATCATGTCGTCTGGTCCCCAGCTGGCTGTAGGTTCTGCTGGTCCGGGCGTCCCGAACCCTCGCTTTCCTTGCTTGTGTGTTGTCCGATAACAGAACCTGGATGCCCCCTAGCTACTATTCAACTTCTCTGGCTTGTTGTAATCAGACACATACATCAACGTCAGGTGGTAGACTGACAATATCCCTACAGCTGCTTCAAGCATAGGTATGCCCAGAATTGCGTTGTATGCTGTAGGGACGTCCACTACCACAAAGGTTTGCATCATATGCTTGGCTGAATTCCCTTATCCAATACTCATGGGGAGCTTGATACTTCCTTTCGGGATGAAGCCTTCACCATTGAAGCCAAACACCGGGGAGTCATATTTGTCCATATCCTCGTCTTTAACACCCAGCTGGTTGAAGGCCTCCTGGAACAAGACGTTGGTAAAGCTCCCTGTGTCTACCAGACACATTCTGGTCAAATGGGTGGCAATGTCCACAGCTATTACCAATGCATCGTTATGTGGGTGTGCTACTTCATCCCCATCCTGGCTAGTGAACATCATGTCTGGTAATTCTCGAGGGGCATTCCTAGGCCCTAGGTCTAGGTTGTACACGACATCCTGCTTCAACTGACGGAGGCTGGCTTTTGGACTTCCTGACTGCGTCCCCACCAATGATGACTCCAATTTCCCCCAGCCTCTACATCACTGGCCCCCTCTTTGGTGGCAGTGAAAGCGCTAGCTGAGGGCCTTGCCTAGCTGGATACCTTGGAGCTTCCTGGTTAGGCGGATATCTTGGTGGGTAACGTGGCTGATCTCTATGCTGAGGCTGGTCTAACCTGTCCTGACCATGCTCCTGCTGAGGCCTCATTCTGTACTGGCTGAGGTGGCCTTCTCTGAGGAGGTCTTCAATGTTGAGCTTCAGGCGCCTGCAATCATTATTTGCGTGTCCGTACCCTCCATGGTACTCATACCAACTGTCTGGATTCCCGTTCTCCGTGATTGTTCCTGGGTGTGACCACTTGCCTCCGTCATACTTATGGACAGAGAAAATCTCTGCCCTGGACTTTGTCAGGGGTGTCAAGTCACCCAATATTCTCTTATCTTCTCTGGTCCATTCTTCCCCCTGGTCAAGTCGGTTTCTGGGCGCTATGAAAGTCCTTGGCCTGGGGGGTGGAGCATCTTGCCTTTTCTCTTTCCTAGGGGAGTATTCCCTTCTGGGCCTGGGTGAGTACTCCCTAGGACGTGTTTCACTCTTCACCCTGTACTATGAGATAGTGTTGTATTTCTCAGTCCTGGTGTAATCGTGTGACCACCCAATGGCCTGGTAAACGGTCTTGGGATTATCCCTTATCACGTTGTGTCGATATTCTCCTTTCCTCAGACCAGATGTCAGGGCCAGGATTGCCACGTCTTGATTCAGACCAGGAATGCCATTATAGGCCTCCTGGAAGCGTCTAATGTAGCCTTCTAGGGCTTCTCCTGAGCTTTCCTTGATGGTCAAAAGTTCATTTGTCTCTTGTGCCTTCTCTTGTTGCCAGAATACTAAAACTTCCTAGATAGGGTGGTCCACCTGGATATTGAGTCCTTCAAGCTTTTGAACCAGACAGTCGCTAGCCTGGTTAGGGTAGCTGGAAAGCATTTGCACTAGACCCTTCAGGTGAGCTCATAGATGAACATGTGCCCCTCTTAGGCCTGGATATCTTGGGAACCACCGCTTCTAAGATCTTCCTTGTCAGAGGTGACTCTCTGGGTATCATCATGTTCAGCCCTCTTGACACCTTAGAGTCACCACTGCCCTTTTTATTCTTTTGTTCAGCCTTCCTTGTTCCTTCCTCTCTTTTGCTCTTGTCTTTCTTGTGCTGGGAGTCGTGTGGTTTACCCGCCCTGGCCTCACTGTTGCTGCCGTATGAAGAGACGCTTGCAACAGTGGGGTTTGGGCTGCCTCGCTCCTTCCTCTATGTCCTCTTGGGCTTATCTTCCTATTTGTGTTCTCCCTTACGCTTACTGGCCGTTCTGCTCCTGCTAGATTGCGTCTGGCTTTGCACCCTTGTTGCCACTGACTTCAATAGTTGGATGGCAGGTTCAGGCTGGGCCAGCTCAGGTGGTGGGAGAGCTACTGTCTTCACTAGGCTGAGAAAGTTCAGCCACTAGGGCAGAAGTCCTTCTAGCTCTTCGGTCGTTGAACACGTTCAGCTGCCTTCACTTGGCGTGGACTCCTTTGCTGGACGTTGTTGAATAAGTCAGGCATGCCGCTGTTGATGGCATTGAGCAGGTCATTCAATTTCTCAACTTGGGATGGGCTGAGGTACACTCTACAGTCTACTGTGGGGGAGCCATAGACGTGGTCCCACTCGTCATCACTGTCCTGGGTTCTGGGAACACTACCCCCTTCCTTTTGTCACAGGTTGGGGTGGTGACATCCTCCGCTTCGTATCCATCATGCTCCAAGGTGGGATGCTGTTCTCGGGGAGCAAAGCTGGTTGGAACCGCCGGTCACCAAACAGAGTTACCATCCTTCAAATGCAAGTGTGGTCAAAGAATGTTGTAGTGAGAGAGAGTGTTTTTCCCCACAGATGGCGCCAAATTGTTCCGCAGAAATGGGAACAATGCTTTGACCCGCCATTTGCACCTTAAGGATTCCTAAAACAACCGACAAACCTATGTCAGGGAGGGGGAAGGGTGGCCCGAGAAACCCCCTTCGATGCCTAAGTCAGAAGATGGAAGTGACAAGTGTTCTGTCGCTTCAATGACCTAAGCAAGAGTGAAAGATGTGTATGAAGTAGGGTTTGGTGGCGTACCTTTGACCTAATGAGGTCTCAAGGTATATAAAGATCAGAAACGGGACCCACATACGGATAAGATTCCTTGGATTAACCGACAGCTACCTTTCCCAGTTCTCACCTCCCCCCATAGGGACGGTAAGATTCTAATAACGGTTATAACGCTGTCACCGACCTTCTGGTTGCCATAGGTTTTTTCTGATTACCTGGTCGGGCTTTACCTCCTGGCTATCGCCACCTGCCCTAGACCACCAGGGGTTTGGGACCACAAAGATGTTGAGTGATTACTTCCAGGCCCTCAGACCACAAAGAATTGACCAGGAACAACCTCAAAAAGAGAACTAGCTCAAGTGGTTGGAGCTATCTTACCCCAATCATGAGGTTGGGGGTTCTATTCTTATCTGCGACTTTGTGCGCTCCTTTCAGACAAAAAAAAAACTAGCATATAGCCTCTGTTCTGCAACTGATCCATTGTAACCAGTTGGTGCGACAAATTTCGTAGTTTTCACAATAAATTATTCCAGACTAAGCACCTAAATCAAGTACTCCCTCCTTTATCACCAATTCTTTACATATGCCAAAAACAGCAATTTCCACCAATTTTTTACATTTCGCAACCTTCCTTTTTTGGCAAAAAAATGACAATGTTGTCCAGATCAAAAAATAGAAATAACACTTGTCACATGGGTTTCCACTACTAACAGGGTGATGATAAGCCCATAAACCCAACATTAGGTAACACTTACCCTAAAATTGACCCTAATATTTCCCACCCTTTTTAAACCCCTCCCTCTTCATTCTTCCCTCATTTCACACCAACACTTTCTCTCTCTTCAACCCTCCGCCTCTACTACTCTCTTCCTCACACGAACCCACTTCAATCACAGCCCCATAAAACCCTAGATCCCATACTCCTCATCCGCCTCCTTTGAACTAAAGAACTCACACCCCCCCTTCTCATATTTGTTCCAGTTTAAATCACCCACCATTAACCCAGAAACACGTCTAAAAACCCCTATTATTTGTAGCACCAAATCCACCAAAAACACAGACACAAAAAAACCCCTCCCCTATTACCCAGAAAAACACTGTTTTTCACCCAAAAAATGGACGAACCGGAAGTGGTTGATTATGAAATATGGAGTTATGCTCAAGATTCTTGTTCGCAGACAGACTTTGGTAATTTCGTGGCCTCCCCTGGTGCTGATGAGGTTGTTGCGGCCTCCCCTGGTGCGGATCTTCAAACTCAAGGTTCCCCTGCTGCAGATCTTGATGTTCATGCCTCCCCTGTTGGAGATCTTCCTGTTCAGACCTCCCCTAGTGCAGATGTTGATGTTAAGGCCTCTCCTAGAGCAGATCTTTGTGTTCACGCCTCCCCTACTGCTGCTTTTCATGTTCAGTCCCCCCCTACCGCTGCTATTGCTGATAATCATCCCCCTCCTTTGTCCCCAGCCCCTGAGGGGGTTAACCTTACAAACAGTGATGCTTTTCCAGTCTCTAATCTTACTTTTCTGATATATGATGATTATATGGACCATTTGCTTGGTTGGATAGTTGAGGACAATGTAGATGGGCCTACTTATGTTTATGATAAGAAGGAGGGAAGAGCCATGGCTCGTGATATGTTTGAAATATTGCTTCCTGCTTATAATAAGCTTAGTCCTATTGGTAAATTCTTAATTCTGATTAGTTTGAATAAATAAGTTAATTGCATGTCATAATTGATAACTTTATTGCATGTTTTAGTTATGAATTAATAATTTAATTGCATGTTTTTTTTTATTTGTTGTAGTTTGTAGTGATTTGATTGGTAGGTTGGTTGTATTTTTGAGTATAAAGGATGATTAAGACAAATATTAGAAATATTAGTTGCATGTTAGTTGTGGTCCTCTTCGACAAGGAAAAGAGGTCATCTGACCTCTTTTCTTAATCGAAGAGGATCAAAGCTCTCATGGTGATTTTAATTTTATTTAGGAAAATTTCCGTTTTGGGTGCCTGAACTTTGGCGAAATGCCACTTTAGGTGGCCGAAGTTTGAATATTGTCATTTTGGGTACCTCATAATGAAACGATATTCCACTCTGGGTACCTAACTAGTAACTCCGTCACTTCCTTTGTTAACTTGGTGACGTGGCAACAATTTGTATTTTATTTATGTAAAGTTTATTTAAAACATTCTTAAATAATAAAAAAACCTAAAAAAAAATTCTGCTTAACAAAAACCCAAAAACAAATTCTACCCAAAACACCTAAAATAAACCCAAAAAGATAATTT
>CAAKMY010044251.1:6694-28710 GCA_901111285.1 Corrigiola litoralis | reverse complement strand
AATAAGAAAAATAAGTAAAAATAATAAAAATAAGTAAAGTTGAGCTATCAAAACAACATGAATCAGAAAAAATAAGTAAAAATAAGTAAAGTTCAGAAAAATAAGTAAAAATAAGTAAAGTTCAAAAAAATAAGTAAAAATAAGAAAAGTTCAGAAACAATCAGGAAAAATAAGAAAAATTCAGATAAGATAAGATAAGATAAGTGAAAATAAGTTGAAGAGGACATGCCCTTATACACGCAACCATGTTATCTTATTATTTTATGCTTTCTGTTTTCCAAAAAAAAAAACAATTAAATTTTTTTTTTTAAGTGTCCATACATTAGGCCGAAACCGAGCCCCTTCCTAAGGATTGTACATCATGTATGTGCTTCATCATGGACCAAAGGAGAGTATATGCTGTTGAATGCAGTTTATCCTATAACAAAGTTTCAATTCTAAGCTTGATTACTTATACTTACAAGTGAAGATGATGAGAAAGAGACAAATAATACCAGGAGTTATTTTCTGCAACGACTGCCCCATTTCTTTGAATGTGTTGTCTTGCTATCTTTCTCCTCTTCGTTTCAAATGTAACTTTAACAACGGTTGTATCAAATTAAATGATAACAAGAGCTTGCGTTAAGAAGAACCTAAAAAGCGTAGAAAATAATTTTAAATACTGATATTTGTGTTCTTCTTATTCTTATATATACTCCAGCAGTCCAAGCTCGTTAAGCCTTGTGTGTTGGGCAGAGTATTATGCATTTCCCCAAAATGAAGTAAACTACGAAGGAGATTGATCAAGGCAACTAGTTCTCTTTCTATTGCGAATCTTATTTTCGCAGGAAGTAATAATCCGTTTAACATGTCTACCAAAACAATTGATCCGTTTAAATATGTTTTCTTTTGTATAAAAAAAATTGGTACAAGAAAGCACCTAGATCACAATTCACGCAAGCCTCCATGTCAAATTAATTTTTTTAGCTAAAAAAACTTTAGCTTAATTTATAACGAGTCTAATTTTAAATTTAGGATATACCATTATTTTAGTATGTGGTGATCTAGTTCTGCCACATTTACCACGCCTTATAAGGAGTAAGATCGGCCTAATGATTGGAAACTCAACCTAGTTGAGGGTTGTCTCAAGTTCAATCCTCATATCCCCCTTCCTCACAGCATTAGCTAGCTGCTTTGATGTGTGAAATAAAATAAAATTATGACACCTTCCTTTATTACTTATGTCGATCATTCCCTTTAGTGAGAAGTTTATGTGATTAATAAAATTTGTAGAAATATATTAAAAGATTCCTTATCAATACTCGAAGTTGAGTTTGTTTTTAGTTTTTCGACCGTTATGTTGGTCTTATGGCGGAACCTATTACATACACCTGAAAGTATATATTCTCAAATATACTTTTATATACTTTTATATTCGTTTTATGTACCTTTTATAAATATCTTATATATCAAATTTATAGGACGAACACAAAATAATGTGAAAGGTACATAAAAAAACTTGAAAGTATATAAACAGTCAGGTGACTTGACATGTTAATGAGCTCTCCATTTTAGCCTTCTTATATATGTTACAATGACAATGAGTTGAAGTGATATGATTTGATTAAAATGTATGTACGCCAATTATCTAATACGAACCTGACTTTATGACTTAAGACAAATAATCTATCATTGGAGAAGATAAATCTTAAAACAAAAACTATGTTGATCTGAATCTAATGTAAAATATATTTTCACGACTAAAAATGGCTAAAAATTAACTAGATGAAAATTTCGATTTAATTAGCTCATTATAATTCAATTTTGTTCAATCATAAACAAAAAGACCTAATGTTCTCGCACATGAAATGTATGGTGCTCTTCCAACCGCGAAAAATAGAGTTTATAGAAGAAAATGAAAAATTACAGCACTTGTCTTCCACCCTTTAAGACAACTCTAATACCCATAAGATTAAATTTTCTTGAACCTTATGGAAGGATGCATGGACAAATATGAGTCTATCTCACAATTGAGATAGTAGCCTTCAACATAGATATCGAGATGAAGCACAAAGATCATACTAAAGTCGTTGACATAAAACACAAGAGCAAATTCAAGCGATTAGACCTCTTTTACCTCAATCGTAAGGTCGAGAATTTGATTCACATCAAGAACTTAGTATCCACATCTCAAAACAAAGCATGGCAACAACAAAAAGGCCGCTGACGTAAATGAGGAATACATCTAACTTAAAAACATGACGATGTAAATGTAAATGGGTGTAAAAGGTGATTTATTCTTCAAGAACAAATCCAAGTATCATGTGACTGGTCACATGATGATCTCATAAGCCTCCACGTCATTTCCTCGTAGGCTCGTAGGAAATCTTAGAATGTCTAGAAACAAAACCTTAATACACTGTCAAAGTTGGTAACGTGCTTAAGATAAGATCTCTTTTAAAGGGATAGAGACACATATCATTATTAGCATAGTAGCATCATCGTTGTTATAACGTACGAAGTACTCCGTAGATAAGTTTGAATTCTCTATTTTCTTCTGCATACTCCCTCTACTTTAGTGATAATTTAAAAAATAATTAATTGTATTTTCTTCTAGGAACTACTGGCATGTAGGATACTACTAGATTAATGTCAAAGTTATTGACATATGGATAGTTATTGACTACTTATTTCCATTCACAAATCATATAGGCTGTGTAAACTGTTGCTCGAAATGAGGTTTCTTAAAAAGTGATGATCTCAAAGGTAAAAAAATCAAAAAAGGTAAGAAGTCAAAATTCTCAATTTTCAATTTATAGAAGAATCAAATAAAGATGCATTTTCCAAAGTAGTCACAGTGGTGTTTGTCCCATTATAATCAATCCAAAATATTGCACTGTTGCGCATTTGTGCTAAACATAACTTCCTATAAATTTCTACGGAGTAACACATATATACTCTCTTTGATCAATAATAGGGAGTTACATAATTTTTTTCGACATATATAAAGTTAAATAAATGTCAAAAACTATGAACTATCCATTTTTTGTTTAAAATTATTATAATACAGTTTTTAATATTTTTTCCTCAATTATATATTTTACATTAATATTAACAATGAAAATATTACTGTAATAGTATCATAGGGTAAAGATCAAATCTATTAAAAGTAAAAGAGAACTCACGTTGATATTTGCGTCATTAAACACTCTCCTACAAAACACATTACCAATATTTTTTGATTCTCACTATTCAATATAGTCGTAATTCGGATTCGAGCCGACTAGAACCATTACCAGTAAGTAAAGCTATCCTGTATAGAAGGGAGCGAACAAAAAGAACATGCATGGGTGCAGGAAACGGTCCAAAAGCAAAGAAACAGTAATCTACGTATCAAGACAGTCACACCATGACACCACTACACCAGAAGACATACATGATACATCACATCTCGTTCTCTAGACTCCTCCCTTTCCTCTCAAATTTGTCCATTTGTCCCTCTCTTTTTTGTGCTCCATCTGCTGCATCTTGGCATTTCTTCTAATAACTATACATCACACCCTGGAAAACTCATCCACAACACCGCTTTTGTTCTTCATATCATAGGCCTATATATCTATATATACATCTTTGTACGTTCATATATACAATATACTTGGTCGTTGGCATTTTAGTTTTTCTTGTTGGTATGGCGGCAAATGGTAAAAACAGCACTCAGTTTGTTATGGAAGATGAGGAGAATGACTTGGAACATAACATGGTTGATGCAACGAATGGTTTTGTTCATAGTAGTAGCAGTGATGATGATGATGATGATGATGATGATGATCAAGATAGTGATGATGGAGAAACTCAAACTTTCACCTCGCAATGTTGGCCTCAGAGTTTCAGGTGTGTTTTATTTGTTGTTTACTTTTTTACCCTTTTTCTTGTTCTACTATATGGTTGAAGAGGTTAGATGTTTTTGGTTGATGATTGATCTTGAGTTTCGCCATTGTCTATGGATAGATGGGGACAAAGACCTAAAAACAAGGGATGTAACTTCATTTCTATCTTTTGAAAGTCGTGCCATCTTTTATTCGAGTGTGATATACGACTTATATGTAAAGAGTGGTGTGAATAGAAATGGAGTGTCAATAGTGTTACCCAAAACAGTTATTTAGTTAGTAGTAGTATTTGTTTGCGAAATTGCAAACCTTAAATGGTCGATGTAGGGATTTCCATTTCATGTGATTTAGCCAAAATTGTTTGCATATGGGAATTAGTTCCTGTAGGAATTGCCAATTAGGCAATCACCTAGGAGTCCCTACATAAGCAAATTCCACCACCAGTTCTGGTGATTTTGTCAACCAAACAACTCCAGTATTTGGAAATTCATGGGAATCCCAAAGTCTAGTGCTTTTCATATGCAACCAAACAACCACTAAAGTTAACGTTGTTCCTTGGAGTTTTAAGCTTATTGGATTCAGTATGCATGTTTAGTTTCAACTAGGGATATTTTTCATTATGCAGCAGCTAATAGTGGGGAAAAGGAGATATGATGATTCAAACTTGTGAGAACCTATAAATAGGTTGAATACTTGATCACTGGACCAATTTTGCTCCACAACAGGGGTTATGGTGAATATGTATGATTGTAGGGTAATATGACAAATCGCAATTTACTTGCTCATTGTCAATAGATTAAAAATAAAAGGGGTGTTAAATGAAGGGAACGACGATTCACAAGGTCTTCTAGCATTATCACTATCATCGTTTATACGAAAATGTGTCTAACTAAATATAGTGAGTGTAAGGAGACAAACAATTTTCGAGGGTGTTCACACACTCCAGAAAAAGGTTAACAAAAGTCATGCGAAGTTTCATAGTACTTGGGAAGTACAACTTCCCAGGAACTTAATTATGTGTGCATGAGTAAAGATACAACATCATTACCCAAATGTCTACATAGAAGCTCCTGCTCAAGCGGGGTTACAAGGGAGTTGGGTGTACACAGCCTTACCCTTGCATTGCAATAACTAAAAAAAGTTGTTTCTAATTGACCCTTGAGCCGAAGTGTTTTTGAGTAAAGATATTCATCATAATTGTTTAGTGTGATCATTTTTCCTTTTCTCACTTTGAGTAGTTCAATAACAGGTTTTTAGTTTGGACTTGTGGGTCCTTTTTGTGTGCTTTGTTTAATGTTTAGAAACTCTATCGTTTGAATGATATATTTTAGACTTGGTGATTGATTGAGGAAACTGCTGTTGTTATTGGCTGACAATCGAAGTTGTAGTCTCTAGAGAAGAGATAATTTTTGTTTATTTGACCATGACAAGTTCAGTTTAGGATGATTAGCCAACCCCTATTCATTAATGAGGGTAGGCTTAGAGTTTTGATAGTTAGCTGCCTTAACCACCATTTAGGCTGAGTTTTAGCAGCATTGGTGGATGTATTTAGTATATATGGCGAGCTTATAAAGGTCCAAAGCTAGTTTGTAATGATCTATAATGGACTTATAAACTTGATACATTGACATATCAATCTTGGAGAACTTAAAATACAAGAACGACCTCGGAAGAGTAAGTGAGAGAACAGTAGATAGATAGGAGAATAAAGTAATACTCTTGGGGTGTTATGGGTTACAGCATTAGTGTGGAATATATATACATGAATATGAGAGGATAGGGCATGCTAGCTATATGCTAAACATAATCTTCATTGGAGAATAGTAGTCCTAAGTACATAAATGCCAGAGAGGGGACCATACGCAATGACTGGAGCAAAACAAAACAGTTTCACAAGAGGACCTTGGTGAAGATATCCGCAATCTGAAGTGCCACGATTGGTTCTAATAGTCGATTTACACTGGAAGTTGCGGGACCCTTGTATAGTTGTATGCACACTCATGTTAAATTTGGTGTTTGTAATTGGATATAGTGAGCCAGGCTATCATGGCGGTGTTAAGATCAAAATAATAACGCGACAGAATTCAATTGAAATCACAACAATACAACTTTTTGATATTGCTTGGCGTTCTCAAGTGGTGTTTGTTTGGGATACCTGTTCCGTTGAATTTTAAGTTGTTCTAAGCTCACATTGAAACCATAGGATGGATGCAAGACCAGCAATTTGAATGAAATAAACAAGATGGGGACATGTGACTTGAAAACTAGTAGTTTTACTTCTTCTTGCAAGGCATATGTCTTGTTGAATGTTGATTGATTCAACCTATGAATATCGCATTGGTTTGGTGAAATGTCCCGTCTGAACTTGCATAGTTAGTGTGTGATCCTTATTGATAATTTCCTACACTCACTGAGCTGGAACACATGCTGGAATTTGGTAACCGCTTCTTCCTTGATGTTAACAGAGAGACAACGGATCCTTATACGCTTGCAGCATCTCCAGGCTTTTCATTACTTGGCCGCACACCCAGCATGGATCTTCGTAATAGAAGTAACATAGACATCGATGGGAAGACTTCCTTGCTTTCAGATTATGAGAGTAGGAATCAGAAAGGACCGTATGACAAGATAACTAAAACACCATCTAGATTGTCTGCAATGGGATCATTGCACGAACATCTCAGTGGAGAGTTACCAATCGGGCAAGGATGCAGCTTCACACAAACTGTATTTAATGGTGAGCATTTCATTGAAGCTTGCTCAAAAAGCGATATATATGTCTCTGACAAGCCATATAGTCTAAGTTGTAACTATACTTTAAATATTGTAACACGTCGTAGGTGTTCAATTCCTGGGAATTAGCAATCAACACACCTGTGTTTACTGATTGAATTATCTCTTGGATTTGTTGTTCGGCAGGCTTAAATGTAATGGCTGGGATTGGGCTTCTGTCTACCCCTTACACGATTAGAGAAGGTGGTTGGCTAAGCTTGCTATTCTTAGTCCTCTTTGCGGTAGTATGTTGCTACACAGCATCTCTTATGAGATATTGCTTTGAGAGTAGAACTGGGATTGTAACTTACCCTGACATTGGTGAAGCTGCATTTGGGAAATTTGGACGCCTATTTCTATCAGTGAGTTTCTCTCTAGTTAAAACTTATAAGTCCTATCATTCAAATCTATCTTTCTCTAGGAACATGACTGTGCTTCCGCAACTAACTTTTGTTAGACAGTTTGTTCTTAGTTTCATATATGTTTTCATTTACAACAAAAGCTGAATTTTTTTTTCTCTGATCCTGTATTCTACAGATTTGTTTGTATGTGGAGCTATATGTAAGTGAAGTTGCTGTTTTTTTTTTCCATGAATGATTAGCGTCAGCTAGTGTTAATTGTTTGCTTAATTTTTTTTCCGCTTTGTCTGCAGTCTTACTGTGTGGAATTCATTATTTTGGAGGGCGACAATCTTACGAGTCTATTTCCTGGAACCAGCTTGGATTGGGGTGGTTTTCACCTTGATTCTACACATTTTTTTGCATTGCTAACTGTTCTTCTTGTTCTACCAACTGTGTGGTTGAGGGATCTACGAGTAATTTCTTACCTTTCAGGTGGTGTAGCTATCTAGCCTTTTTTTATTTTCATATGCACTTATTTAGTTTGACATCATCATGATCTGTGAGGAACATTAACCTCTGCAGCTGGTGGAGTCGTTGCAACAGTGTTGATTGTTTTCTGTGTATTGTTTCTTGGGACATTTAATGGACTTGGTTTCCATCATTCTGGACAACTTGTGAATTGGAGTGGTATTCCATTTGCAATTGGTGTGTATGGATTCTGCTATTCAGGCCACGCTGTTTTCCCAAACATTTATCAATCGATGGCAGACAAAAAACGATTTTCAGCAGCATTGGTAGTTAGGTACAGAACCTTGGAAATTTAAATTGTTATTTATGTTTTGAGTTTTCTAGATTTGTGTCTCCTATGTAACTTTAAACCATTGTGTTGTGCAGTTTTATTTTGTGTCTTATAATATATGGAAGTGTTGCTGTATTGGGATATCTCATGTTTGGGCAGGGTACAGACACCCAAATCACCCTAAACATGCCAAAGCATGCTGTTGCTTCTCATGTTGCACTCTGGACAACTGTAAGTAAAGATTTGTGATTCTTGATACTTAACATGGTGTACATCTGATACAAAGTTGAAATTTTCTTTTTTATTTCTATGCAGGTGATCAACCCATTTACGAAATATCCTTTGAAATAGTAAATCTATGTCAATGAAATATTCAACTCAGATATTATGATAGATTGATTGTTCTGTTAGATATTGGAATTATTGCTTCCTTGACTTTTAACAAGTATGCTTTGCTGATAAACCCACTGGCTCGAGGAATAGAGGAGGCATTGCCTCCCCATGTTGCTAATACCAACTGGTGTTTCTTCCTCTTGAGAACATGTCTGGTGGTTTCTTCACTTTGTGTAGCTTTCCTGGTTCCATTTTTTGGTATGTACTGTGCTCTGGCACTTGGCCTTTTATATCTTTTCTTCTGTTAGACTATTACAAACATTGACGTGCCAACAGCTAGCCTAAATTGACTTCTGGAAAACAGTTTATCAATGATTTTTTCTGTTTGTTTACTCTTTTTGGGGGTCAGTTGGTCTTGAGATGATGATATTTGTTTTTTATTTTTCTGAATAAGGAATGTTAGTCTAGTACTCTAGTCAATGCTTATTTCTACTTTAGAAGATCTCTCTTTTTTCACAATCAAATCTATCTCATAGACTTGGGTGGACTCTTACCTTGATCATCACCATCTTCTTCTTCCCTTCTGCTTTCACTTTTGGTAAGGCTAGGAGCTTAAAATAAGACATTTTAGAAGTGATTTGGATCATCAAGATTCTTGAGGCTAATGTCTAAAGGCAACTCATTTTTGGATAACCATGTGAAATAGGCAAGTGCTCTATTGGATAAAAGGTAGTCTTGTGCACTCTATAGTATCCAGGTTGCTCGTTTCCATCTTTCTCAGTTTTTTCTTAAATATACCTAATGGCTCTTCTGAGTCTGTTGTAATGAAGTTTCGAGGACTTCCTTTTCATTTACCCCTGGTGCTCTCCCAATTAGGTGAAGGGGGTACCTTGGTTAGATTTATGCATAAGATTTACCTCTGTGTTGAAGTAGAGGCTGTTCCATTAAACGTAGTTGTGGAAATAAACAAAATCAAAGCTTTGCGTAAGTAAAAGACTCAGCCCTGGTTCCTGTTAGTAATAGGCATGTCAAGTTTCAATTTCAAGCTTTGATAAGTGCCTAATCTGTACTTTGGGCCTGATCTGTATAACTTCTTTGCAATTCAAGATGTTCTTTTTCAATCTTCTTTTGAGTAACTGCATGTCTGCATTACCCATTAACACCGGTAGAAGTTGTGTATGTTTTCCGTTCATACATTTTTTCCTTTTGTCTGGTTGCAGGTCTTGTTATGGCTCTAATTGGTTCCCTTCTGAGCATCCTTGTGGTATGTATGTGCATTTACTTAGTCAATAGCTAGATGATTTTCTTGTCTGACCAGGCTCGATCAGTGTCATTTTGTTTATTCTTCTTTCCATTCCGTTTCAATACTCTTCAACCAAAATGGTTACTGGTGGTTGATATTTTTCCTGCTGTCCTCAACGCCAAGTCTATCATTGTATCCGTGAATTTTGTTTCAGTAGTGAATGCAGTTTTGAAAGGCATGGTTCCCCAAATATTAGTTGAATAGCTATACAGCTATACCAATACCAGTTTATGTCTTTTCTACATAATAGATCTTGCTGTGTACAGGCTATGATCTTTCCTGCTCTATGCTTCTTAAAAATATTGGGAAAGAAGGCGACAAAGATGCAGGTATTTTGATCCAATTCTCTTTATTTGATTAGTATCTTTTCATCACTATATAAAATGTCAACTCATGTACCTCTCTTGTAAGTTGCAACTTCCTGTCTCACCTGTGGAACTATGAGGTACTGTGTTACAGTCATTAATGACATGAGATGAACTGTATATGTTTGTATAAACTTATGATGTAGTGAGGGGAGAAGGGAGGAGTTGAGAACGAGTAGAGAGAGGGTAGATGATTGAATTTCCTTTGCATTTGTATGTTCTTTTAGGAATTGGGATATGACTTCTAAGAGATATAGCCGTACAGGATCTTATTACGGATACTTTTCATACCGAGTCAGGAATCCAGATTGTTCAAACCGTCGACTTTGGTAAAGAAGTTGAAGCCCATACCTGTGGCAGGACCCGAAAGGGGTCAGAAGTATGCAATTGCAGCAAGGGTGAATATGTAGTCTCTTCTTAATAACTACTTCTAAGTGCGTGCTACTTTATTATTAGTACCAAGATTTAGTGAGAATTTTGATCTAAAAGCCATCCGCAGAATGGTACCACCCCAGTATTGACTAGGATTGTATCAACTTTGATAAGAAAGGGTCAAGGTGACGAATTGTATAGCTGATGGACTCTTTAAAGTAGAAGCTAAGCAGCAGCCTAACTAGGTGACAAACTGGTTTGCTTGAATTTATTCAGTTTACAGAAAGCAGCATGTTGACCAAGATCAAGACGATAATCTGTCTTTCCTTGCGTGACCTCTCTAACTTGCAGATCACCCTATGTAAATTCGAGCCAAGCAACCTACACTCGTATATACATTTTTTATGAGCTCGAGGGCCATATAGCTGCTTTTCTCAAAATTCGAGTTAGTTGGTATTGTATCTTTGCTCATATGCCTTCTACTTTCAGGTTGTTATCAGCACTGCTATCATTGTAATTGGTGTCATCAGTGCAATCCTGGGAACATATTCTTCGGTAAGACGGATTGTGGAGAGTTACTGACTACATTGATATGGATCGTGTCTGTCAGTCTCAGCTCGCCTGCAACCCTTAAAGATATGTAGCTGCTGCTACTTGTAATAGCAATAGATTCATGTGTAATCTTACAAATACACAGAAAATAGTTGTGCTTCATGCGATTAGAGGAAATCATGTGAAATAGAACTGATCAGGGAATTTGGATCAATTACAAGAAATACTGTTGCAAGAAGACTACAACCATTGACAGAAGATTTACTTCAGAGTAATCAGATTGTGCATTGATTAATTTTATTAGACTATGTCTATGTCTCTAGCTAGTCTATGGCCATTAATTGATAATATAATTGATCTCCATTCGAAAAAAGCTAGTCTTAGCGTGATAGCGTCATATGTGACTCTGTATAATATTTTGGATTTATATGTTTATGTTCCGGTCTTATTCTGTATTCGACGTGGTTAATTTTATTTGAATTGCATTTGATTATGAGCAAGTCAACAGGTAGTGAACGTTCTATATTTATTGTGTTTATATCATATGATATTCCTTATGGCATGGGGGGTGATAGGCATCAATTGCTATTGACGTCTTTTTCTTTTTATTCTCTTGAAATCACTGATTTGCTTGCGGCCTGACAACTTATTGCCACTTCAGCTCAATTATCGAACTGAGACATAATATCAAGCTCAATGGTTCCACCAGGGGTTGAACCTTTAATTGAGAGGACTTTCATCACTTATCAATCAACCAGATGCGTCAATCCTTCATCAGCATATTTTTCGAATGCATGATATCTTCCAGTAACCAATTATCACTTTATATTCAAGTTTTTTTTTTTTTGGGTACGATTAAATTAGCTCAAGTAAGCTAAAGAAAGACATTCATAGTTCGAAAATGAGATCTCTATTAGTCTCAACTTGTGTAATGTGAGGTCATTGAATATTAACCTTTTAAGCCTTATCAATCTACACACATGATTGTCGATGTTGGCTAGAACTAAAAAATAACTTTGGGGAAAGGGGAGGTTATCTTAGGAGCATGTCAAGGTTGAATTGCCCAAACTGAACATCGATTGGCAACCGATACATATGCAGCGCGTCATCACATGCTGGTGCAAGTCGAGTTGCTTGTGGTGGGCATGTGAGGTTCACCCGTTATTGTCAAGCAAACAGTTTGATCCAATTTTTTTTCGAGAAGTAAAGAAAGATACAGTCAAATAAAGGAAGCAATAATGTTATGTGGCTCAGTGTTAAAACTTCTAGGGATAAAAGAGAGCCTAATACAATGAAAAGGAAAGAGACACTTCTAAAATCTCGCTTTTACATTCCCAAAAGTGCTACTTTAGGGGGTATCTTTCTCTACAATGTTGATCAACATACGACAATAAGAAAAGTGCGACAATTAGTAAAACATTGCACATTGTAGTGCTTATGCTTCATCAGCCATTTCAACGCATTAAGAAACGCCAAACCTTCCTCATGAAGAGGTAGATAAGAATCGAATTTTCACTAATCTTGGGTGACTTATTTAGTAAATAGTTTTCCTTCCTAGGGCTTGAGTTCACGCCAAACCAACCGCTATTTTGATTGCATATTGCCTTATTGGTTCTTTGTACCCTCCTCGGGCCTGAGTGAGTAAGAGGTAGCTTATTCCCTATTTGATCAAGCCGTATAACTTCAACGGATTGATCTCTATGTGTCCCTTCCCCTTTTTCGGCTTAGTCTGAGTAAGAGGTAACATATCCCTCTTTAGTCGAGCGTTCAACTTCAACTAACTTATCTCTATATAACCCTTTGTCGGCTAGGGTCATGTGATGGTGGTTTATCCAAAGCACAACCAATGAGTAATGATTGTAAATTCCCACGTCATTAAAAAAAATAGTAAACCCTTTCTGGGCCTGAGTTTGAGTAAGAGGTAGGTTATTTCCTCTTTGGTCGAGCCAATCAACGTTGACTGACTAATCTCATGTGCCTTGTGTCGGCTAGAGTCATGGGGGGATGGTTTATCCGATGCACAACCAAAGAGTAACAACTACGAGTTCCCACGTCATCAAAAAAAAAATATATTCCCTTTTTGGGCCTAAGTTTGGGTAAGAGGTAGTTAATCTCCTCTTTGGTCGAGCCGATCAACTTCGATTAGCTAATCTCCATGTACTTCTTAATTGACTAGGGTCTTATATTTATGCCAAAGAGCAACCAAATAGTAACGACCAGAAAACCCTTTTTCGGCTTAATTTGAATAAGAGCTAGCTTATTCCCTCTTTGGTCTAGCCGTTCAACTTGGATAGACTAACCTCTATGTACCCCTTTACCAGCTAAGGTCATGTGGTGCTGGTTTATCCAATGTGCAGCCAGAGAGTAACAATTGCGAATTCCCATATCATTAAAAACATTAGTAAACCTATTTGGGCTTGGGTTTGAGTAAGAGGTACCTTATTCCCTCTTTGATCGAGCCACTCAATTTCGACTAACTAATCTCTATGTACTCCTTAATCGACTAGGATCATATGCGACGATGATTTACACAATATACAACCAAAAAATAACGACCACAAATTCCCACGCCGTTAAAAAAAACTTACTCACCAATACATTAATTAGAAGACGAAACTTCTAACTACTTAATCATCATGATTTGATCATTGCAAACACACATGAGAAACAATAGATGAGCTTACCCCAATTAGAGGGTTTGCAATCTTTTCATTACATAAAATTTCAACCAAAACCAGGCTGTATGGTTGAACATCCACCAGTAAACATAGTTGTTACTATTTTTCTCTAATTATATTTTTTACAAAATAATAATAATAATAATATTATTTGGCGACAAAACTTAGAACCCCCCAAACACCCCCTTACTATCCTCTCTTTTTACCCTTTTTTTTACTTTTACAAAATGCAATGTGGTTTTATTTCTAACCCACAATCAAATCATATGAAAAAATCCCATTTTGACACATAAAAATCCAATCTTTATTGTTATGGAATTGTGAAGGAATGTTGGGGTGAATTGGGGTGTCTAGGATCATATAAATTCTGGGTTTTTGTTAGATTGTAGGATTGATTGCTGAATTTTGGGTATAAAGATTGAATTTTGGGAGTTGGGTATTTGAGATTATTGTGAGATGATATGAGATGAGATGGTTGATGATAAAGAGTAGTAATATTAGTGATATTAATAATAATAATAATGGGGATTATTGGTGGTGAGGAAGAAGGGCAGAAAATGTCTGAATTGGTAGCGCGAACCGGTCGCCATCAGCAACGTTATGAGCATGGTTGTCGCCTTGTTGCTGGGTAGTCACTTGTTCTTTCTTGTAATTGTTGTGATTTTGTTGTTGGTGATTGATGTATTGTAATGTTTGTTAAGATGGTTCTTGGAATTATGATGATTGTTGTTGTTGTTGGAGTGATGCATCATGTATGGTATTGATACTATAATGTTTGTTTACATGTTCTTGGAATTGTAATGATTTATTGTTGTTGTTGTAGCTAATTGATGTAATAATAATGAATTGATATGGTTTCTTGAATTATAGGTAGTTGATATTATAATGTTTGTTTACATGTTCTTGGAATTGTAATGATTTGTTGTTATGGTGCTGTAAGTACTTGATAAATAATAGTAATGTTCTTGCAATTTTTGTGATTTTGTTGTGGGTGACTGATATGTTGTAATGTTTATTTTCATGGTTCTTTGAGTTATGATGAATTGATGATGTTGTATGTTGTAGTAGTGATGCATCGTGTTGCTTATTGATTTTATAATGTTTGTTTAGGTGTATTAGGAATCGTAATGATATATTGTTGTTGGTTTGTAACTAATTGATGTAATAATAATAGTGTTTGGTTTTGTGTTTATTAGAATTGATATGATTTGTTTAAGTTATTGGTTGTAGATATCATAATGTTTGTTTTTCATGTGTCTTTGAATTGTAGTGATTGTTATTATGGTAAAGTCAAAGGGTTCCATGCTAGAAAATGACTACCTTTATGTTGCGATCTTCGAATGTCAATTGTTTGCCCCTTTTTGTTGCTATTGGTGTAGAGAATTTTAGTTGGTAGGCTTCTAATTTGGGTTGGTTAGATTGTTTTTGGTTGTTGTATTGTAAGCATTGTTAAATGGCTTACCTTGTTGGGTAATGAAAGGTGATTGGTTCATTGCTATAGATTTGTTTATTTGGTTGTAGGCATTGTTATTTGTTAATTAGCTTACCTTGTTGAGTATCTTTTTGAGTCTAGTGAAAGATGATTGGCTCATTTGTATCTATTTGTTTAAAGATTGATTCTTTGTGGTAGATAAATTGATTTCTTTTAGATGAGAAGGGAAACAGAAAAATAGGCTTTGAATGCAGTGCTGTTATTGCTAGAATAGGTCAAAGTTCCCTGATTGCAAATGGAGTTTTAAAGTCATATCATATAGAGTCAATTCAGTTTCTTTCTGCACTTTCACTTTGATGCTTTTGATCTGGAGATCTTTTATTGCGGAAGCTGACCTTGTTTCTAATCGATGATTGCGTTTGAGACTGGTTGAGGGCTTATTGCTGAGCAACGATAGTTGGAAATAAAGATCCATATCTGTTATTGCTCTCTGCGTGAGTTTCATTATCTGGTGAAGAAGGTTTTAAAAATGCAAAATTTTCTTTATGTCCTTAAGGCTAAGCTGGAATGACTCTATGCTGAATTATGTCTCCAAAATGATTTCATGCATTTGAGAAATTTCTTCAGAACTTGACTGGAAGTTCATTGGCAGGTGTATCCCTTTCAGATACAGAAGTTCTTATGGAAGTAATGGAGCAGAATCTGAGAAGATTGTCGAGGTGCTAATGATTAATTCAACTAGTGGACCAGGTCTTCTGTTTCCTAAGGTAAATATGATCAAACATATTTGGTCACTTTTAAGGTCAATTTTGGGAAGGTGCATTCTTATCTCTAAGCACTTTAGGTGTAACGGAGATGGAGTGTCTGTTGGTTCGTCTATATAGTATTTGTTGTTGAAACCGTCATAGTATCCACTTTTCTTACACTCATGCTGAATGAAGAAATTATCAAAAGTATGTTGGTATTCAATTTCCCCGGGGTAGCGGGTGGGTTGGTGTTGGCTTGCTGGAAGTACTTTTCTTTTCAGGAATAGCATGGGCCATAGATGTTAGGAGATAGTGATTGGTATCTCATTTCAGTCTTGAGCTCTGTGTAGGTATACTCTATCTAATTGATCTGAATCAGTTAAGGGGGTGTTGAGTGTTGACTGTATTGGAATGTCGCATTGATATTAACTAATTTGTAAAGCTTCATGTTAATTGAACCATTTTTCCCTGAGTACCTTTCATGGAAAGAGTTGACTCATGTCTTAAAAAATCCTTCTGATGAGGATCTCTTAAGGCTCTAAGGATGATGAGGATACTTCTAATAGTGGGAAGTATTGTTTGTGCATATTTATAAAGCTAGAAAAGAGGCTTCTTATTTGGATTTGCATTTATTGAACAATAATATCTCATTGGAGCTTGTGCAGCCTTGAGGTGATCCCTTGTTGTCATGTTTAGATGATCTAATGCCATTCCTTTTTCTAATTCGTCAAAGTATGAGTCTTTGTTCTGTGGTATTGAAGATTGCTTTTAGGAAGCTGGCAGTGCTGCAACAGAAGAAGGATCAACCAAATTTCAATTCTTTATTTAGTATTTTATGTGCTTTCTTCTTATTTGCTGGGTGGGGGGAATTGATTTAGGAACTTCTTAGGAAAGAAGATTCAATATTAGAGGGAATAACAGGCTATCTTATGGTTATTTTTTAATGGTCTTTGAGGCCATGAACCCTCTTAGTGGTTAGAGCAATTCGTTAATGTCCATTGCTTCTTGAGGTAGCATGTCCTAGTGTCCTAGACAGTGAAAACGGGTCTCCTATTTACTGTATATCTTCTGAGTTTTAAAATCTAGCAATCAGTAGTACAAAAGTCGAGGCTTTTATCTTTCTTAAATTTGGTCAGCTTTGGAGCCGGTGGGAGGGGGGACGAGGATTTAAACCTAGTTTATAATCCTGGAATTCAGTGAGGCTCCTTGCTGGGTCAGCCTCACTCTGCCAGGGGAGGTATTTTAGTTGCTGTATGGAGTGAGTATGATCCAAAATCAGACGACATATGGACATTGGACCTAGAAAGCCTAGAAATAGGAATAGAAATAATATTAGGTGGTACATACTTCCTTTTCAAGTGGTCTGTATGTTACCGATATTTGTATAGACGTATACTTGTCTTGTGGGGATCTATATGCTCTTTTCTAGAACAATTAATAGTTCGTTTTGTTAAACGGAGAAAGCGAAAGTATAGATAGACATGAGAACGGCTCTATACCTTCTCAAGGCTGTCTCCTATTACACCTTTTTCAATCCATACTCTCTAGGGAACAAAACTCAATAGTAAATCTAAACATGTGATGGCTCGTTTTGTACGAGGATTCGTGTCTCATGATGAAACACTTGATCCACTCTGGGTAATCTCTTTTTTTCTTGTTATTGAGGATTGTTATTTTATTCATGTAAAAAGGTCTAAGTAAAGGACTGGGCCATTCTTGTCTACTTGGTAGGAGATCCAGAGTTCTAAGCTTATTGTGCAGCATCCATTGATTCAAAACCAGACCTGGTACTGATTTAAGTACAATCATGGATTGCAGATCGAATATTAGTGGACCCAGACTGTCTTGTACCCTTTCTTTGTCTTGGATGGGATGGTCACTGATCGTTGCACCTCTTGACATTTAATAAAGTCTGACAATTCTGAATTTCATGGAGAGTTATACTACTGCAATTGAGAATGAAAACCTATAGTTTATTTACTAAAGAAAGAGGCAGCAGCAGCAGCAGCAAAATAATAGCCGAGGAATCTGAAATTGTGAATATAAAACTAACAAAATGTAAGCATGCAACAGCTCATCGTCAAAATCAATTATATGGATGTGCACCAACTTTTCCCGTATATTGAATAGGGAGCAAAGAAGTAGCAGCAACAAATTGCTGCCCACTTGCATAACTGAGTTGGGAACCCTGTTGTTCTCCATTGCCATTGAAAAAAATAATTAACAACGCTTCCTGTCCTGGTAAATGGCTGAGAAATGACATTTATTAGAGTAGGATGGTGACATGAACTGGTTGAGTCTAGAAAATGGGTCAGGTTGACTCTCTTCGTAAATACTGAAGTGGCAAAGCTGTGAGACTGATGGTGGCTGTCTGGGGGTTGGTCTGGGGAAAGTACATAGGAAGGTAAAAGGGTGAGACAGCGACACGAGGGTAGATACAGAAGAGTGCTAGCTGGCTGGCTTTACTTCTGCCAGGTCCCTGAAACAGGGAAACATGACTGGTTCTTGAGATGACAGATTGAGGAATGGAAACTTCATATTCAAATTAGACTAGTAGAGTATATATATGAGAACTGGAAGCAGGAAAGCCACAACAGCGACTGTCGCACACAAATACATAAACCAATAAAGAGGAAAGCCCAAGGTTTTCTTCGGGTTTAGATTGGACCTAACTAGAAGCCTGAACAGTCAAAATCAGAGACTTGACTGAATACCATCCTGTTTAGGTGTGGGTTTTGGCCAATTCGTCAGAGTCAAACAGATCCTAGCCGTCATGGACGCAATTAGTTTCTAGTCCGAATCCAAATGTTTAAATTGGAAAGGGTCATATTCAGTCCTTCCTTGGTGTAATTTATTGGAAAGGACTAGTCATTTGGTAAATTAATTGAAAATCTGAAGATATTTGAATTATTTGGAAATTAAAGTTTCATTGTTTTAGGAGATTAAGACAGTGATTTCAAATTAAGGATAGCTAGATTGCTTGCCACAGNNGAGGAATTGCCCAAACATTTGACTATTAAATATCTGAAGCAATTTTTTTTTTTTTTTGTCGTCTTCAGACAGTTCCTTTCACATTGATTTCTGATGCTCTGGCATATGAATGAGATTCTTTATTATCTTTTTGGTGATTTCCTTCCAGCTGTTGATAAATAGAAGCTGATACTTATAGAATAGCAGTGTATCTACTGGGACCTTGTGCATCTACTGGGACCTTATGTATCCTTAACTATGTTATGTTTGAGATCACTCATGGTGGACTTCTCATTCTCTTGTTCCTCCTTTTTTTGCCATGCTAACTGATTGCACTGTGGTGCTCCTTTAACTTTGTGCAGTAGGTTGTAGTCGTCAATTAGCATGACTACTTTTTGTCATCTGATTGTGCCTTGCGGCAATTTAATATTATAACTTTTTATGGCGTTTTGCCAGTTGTGAGACTTGTTTGCTAAAAGTTACAACTGTAGTATGAATTGAGGAAATCGTGTATGTTTATATGCCTGTGCTTACCTTTCTACTTGTATGCAAAACCCAGGGTGGCTGGGAAAATGATGAAACTGTTGAGGAGGCAGCAAAACGTGAAGCTGTAGAAGAGGCTGGTGTTAAAGGCGACCTATTGGTGAGAAATTTGAATATTTAAAGGACTAATTCCCTATTTTTTTCATATAATTCGGAATGTTTTGATAAAGTCCTTTAGAATGTACATGCATCTGCATTGATGGATAAGCTTGTGCAGCAAGATATTGTTTACGCCTGACTATTGGGGTATTGCAGCGCTCACATTTTATATGATGTCTTTCTCAATATGGGAATTGGATAGTTTGACTCTTAAGAATGCTAGTATTTGTGTTGCCTTCCTTCTTTGTCAGCCTCCTATGTCCCTGGGCTTAGTGCCAGCAAGTTGCTGATTTCGACCCTGGGTATTTTATCACAGAGTTGAAATTGGCAATTAATTCTTTTTGATTTTCTACTTTGATCATTCAACAGATTCAAATGTCTCATTGAAATATACTTCTTCCATGGGACGCACATGGAAAACATCCTTCAACTTAGCTTGCTGAAGTCGATGTGAAGTTGCATATACAACATACTAGCATTCCATTTCACATTTTTGCTCCTAAAAGGCTTTCCCTTGTCCATTAGGAAAGGACTAGTCTTTTGGTAGGTTTTTGAGTTTTCATTACTCCCTCTTGTTCCTAAAAGGCTTTCCCTTGTCCAGGGTTGTTTGGGTTATTACGACTTCAAGAGCAAAACTCTGCAAGATGAATTTAGTCCAGAAGGTTTATGCAAGGCTGCTATGTTCGCATTGCTGGTCAAGGAGGAGCTTAAGTATTGGCCAGAGCAGAGTACTCGGCAAAGAAGCTGGCTGACCATACCTGAAGCTTTGAATTGTTGCCGGCACCCTTGGATGCGTCAGGCTCTTGAAGAAGGTTTTATGAAGTGGCAGGCTAATAGGATGGTGGCAAACACTGCACAGGAGGGTGAAAGTGTTACCTCGCTTGCTTCCGCATCAGAGTAACTGAATATAATGGAAGTAGAGCATTTTGTTTTAAGAGATGATGGTGTAGCAGAAGTTTTGCTCATTTCGCCTTCTTGTTCCGTAATATGGTCTCAATTTACTGGGTTTGGATTCAAGAAGGTGGTAAAATGATGTGCATCTTCTAGGTGAGGACTTGTTTCGTCCTTCTCAGGTTATCTTAGGTGTTTTTTGTAATCTTTTTTCTACTCTGGGAAGGATGTTAGTCATATCCTTATTCACTCTTTTTCTTCATTGATTGACTGACTTCTTTGAAGTTGCATGGAGAAAAGCTTTTTGCGTCACTGACTTGTCTTTTTCTGTTCTTATATTCATCATTGTACTATTCTTGTTAGGACATTAGAAATTCTTCAATGGCCATCACCTTTTGGTTGGCATTAAAATTAGTTAATCTCAATCATTAGATTTAGTGGGCTAATATATTGAGCGTGAAAAAGTAGACTATCAGAACTTTAATCAAACCTTATAGACTAATAGACTATGAAGCCAGACTCAAAATTATGTATGAATTTACTACAAAATCATTGACAGCCTAAATAATCACCCTTATTCTATATGTTGTTTTTATCACTAATTTCATTTTAAAAAAATTAAATTTATATGGTTAGGCAATTATCAGGCTTGGAAGAACCAATTATGTCACACTAAGAAATGGACCAGGCTACTTCAATGCTGATGGTAGGCACCAAAAATATCGTTAAGTGTACTACAAATATATGTCAAACTACACAACCAACATCATCACACGTCAAACCAATGTGCGACAAATATATCTCCATCTTAGGTCAAATATATGTCAAACTACATATCCTAGCATTTGAGAGTGGCTTTTATGAGTGGCTTTTGTGTTTGCAGTTCATAGCATCTGCTCGACTGCTCATATAATGTTTATTTAATAATTTGTGATTTACAAGTGGTATAAGTGATATATGTGGGATATGATGGCACAATAAATATACTCCATAGGTTTAATTGTCCATCTTTTTGATATATATAATCAAATATACTCCGATAATGATACTCGTCGAAGAGAACACTGAAGATGCTTTAAAAGAATTAAAAGATCGGAAAACTTGTAAAAAATTGAACAACAAATATTCGCATTAAATTACTCTAATTTTATTTTTAATCCAACCCATTTATTAAAAAAGAAAAAAGACCACTACCGTGTACACTTTAAATTGAGTTTGTCGAATGCACTTGAGAATTACAATTTGTCATATCTAGAGGATATACATCCATTTGAATTTATATGAATCGGGTATAATAGATAAACCTAAAAGTAATGTATGTGGATATGGATGAAACTATGAATGTATTTCTTTTGTTATATAGAACCCAATGATTATGGATATATTAAAGGAGTTTTTTTTACATTAGAACAGTTAATATTACAAGGTGAAAGGTTATGAAGATTCAAACGTGATATAATTTTGTTAAAATCTCAATCACTGACCAACCTTGCTCTCTATCCTCATTAAACAATACGGACTACCGAGTACTCCCTACAGTAGTGATATAGCATTTGGTCCAGATCATACGTCGAAAAGTAGCACACTATTAATAGTTTTACCATATATCCAAATTCTCGAAATAGAAATATTCTTATATCGAACACGACGGATATGTGATACGACGACACTCTTGAAAACCGTACTGCAGAGAGCAGCCCATGAGATAAGACATCGAATAAGAAGAAGCGGAGAGTAAAGCAATCAGCAATGCCAAATTGTCATTCAATGCGGATACCTACCGAATATACTCCATATAATACTGAGTATGCATCAGCTAACTCACCATTGCAACTACCAAGCAAGGCTTCGCGTAGTGTAGAAGTGATATTCGAGCTGCTCGGTTTAGTTAAGGATCGTATCATCTTGTGTCAGATCAATTCAATTTCGATTTGTGTCAGGACATAATAGGCAT